>JAODAL010001626.1:0-223048 GCA_025379985.1 Phyllomedusa bahiana
TAAAATTCTCTAGCTAATACATAAAACTTCAAACTCAAATAAAAAATTTTTGAAGGATAAAAAGCTAAAATGCAGGGGTTTTCTCTGTGCAGAAATAGACTAATTTCGTGCGTGTGTGGCCACAGGCAGGCGCAGCCCTTTCCCTAGAGCTAGAGACATTTTGGGGCTGAAACAGGAACGCTGTTCTATGTAAAACAGGTCATGTGATTTTTCCAGCCAAATCGCAACCCAACACACCCCACAGAGCGCACACACTTTCCCCCTGCCTATTCTATAATATGATTTGGGCCCCCAAAAATTACGGGAAAGCGCCGAAAAAGGCGCGATCTTAAATAATAAACTCAGTTTTAACCTTAATTATCGAATGATCGGAAATTTCTCCCTTTAAAAACCTTGCCGTTTAACTTTGTCGATAAAAATCGCTAAAACACTAAAAAAGACAATGTTTTAAGCATCAGAAATCAATATTTGGTGGAAAAAACCATAATTTTTCATTCAAATTTATTGGGCCGATTCCCTACACTTGTTTTGCCACCACTTGTCCTTTCAAGGGGTTGGGAGCCCACGAATTTTTTTTTATACTTTCCCTTCATTAAATAAATTTGGTTCAGGGATCATCTAATCAAAGAAATTAAGTGACTGGGGGACTTGGTTGTTGGAACTGACAGGGAAGAAGGCTGTCAGAATGTAGAGATGCGTTTTTTTAAAAAACTTTTGAAGGGGTCTTTATTTTTTTCCGAGCTGTATTTGATGCCACTGGATGATTAAAAAATTAAATTTTTAACTGTTAAAAAAAGATTGGGCCTCCAGTTATATAACCACTTGAACCTTAAAAGGGGCTATTCCCGGGTGCCGCTTACAAAAACGAAAAGGAGAAAAACGCCTTTTCTCACCGACAACATTTTCAAAGTTGTACCTCGGGCCCAGGGACCCCTGCCACCCCCCAATTTTTGATGGATAAAACCCTACAAGTAATAGAAAAAAACAGCTGCATATTTGGATAAAGGGGTTCATTTTTAGCATAGACTGGAAAATCCAATTTTAAAGAGCTGTATTGGGGGGAAAAAAATCAGGAAGCTGGAGGAATATTTAATCTAGGGGCAGGGGGGGGGGTGGAGGAAACTAACTATACGTTTCAAGAAGTGAAAATAAGAGCTGGGAATTAGTAATAAATCAGAGGGTGGAGTGGAGGGAAGAGGTGTAGCAATAGTTAAAAAGAATAGGGAGAAAGGAATAAAACTGGAAAATCTCTAAATTGCATGCTGACCAATGCCAGGAGTCCGACCAACAAAATAAATGAACTAGAAGTATTAATTGCAGAAGAAAAATATGACATAGTGGGGATAACTGAGACCTGGCTGGACGAGAGCTAAGACTGGGTGGTTAACTTACAGGGTTACAGTCTTTTTAGAAGTGACCGTAAACACCGGAAGGGGGGAGGTGTCTGTCTCTATGTAAAATCCTGTCTGAAGCCAACACTGCAGGAAGATATAGGTACAGGTAGTGAACAGGTGGAATCATTATGGGTAAATATACATGGGGCTACAGTAATATAATTCTAATAGGAGTCTGCTATAGGCCTCCAAATATAACAGAACCCATAGAAGATATGCTCCTCAGGCAAATAGATGAAGCATCTAATCAGAATGAGGTTGTTATTCTGGGCGACTTTAACTACCCAGACATAAACTGGGAATCTGAAACCTGTAGCTCTCACAAAGGAAACAAGTTTTTGTCAATAACTAATGATAATTACCTATGCTAAATGTTGCAGGAACCGACTAGAGGAAAGGACCTTCTAGACCTCATTTTAACTAATAGACCTGACAGAGTAACACAGGTTCAGGTTGAGGGGCACCTAGGGAATAGGGACCATAATATAATAAACTTCCATTTATGGACTGTATAATAACGGGGTATGTCCCAAAGGATTGGCACGTAGCAAATGTGTAGCCAATATTCAAAAAGGGGTCAAAAAGTGATCCTGGAAACTATAGGTCGGTAAGGTTAACCTCTGTTGTGGGTAAAATGTTTGAAGGTTTTCTAAGAGATGCTATCATGGAGTATCTTACTGAAAATAAATGTATAACGCCGTCCCAGCATGGGTTTTTGAAGGATCGGTCCTGTCAGACTAATCTCATCAGCTTCTATGAGGAGGTTAGTTCCAGACTGGATCGGAGTGAGGCACTGGATGTCATATATTTGGATTTTTCTAAGCATTTGATACTGTTTCCACATAAAGGTTTGGTAAGTAAAATGAGAATGCTTGGACTGGGGGAAAATGTGTGCAAGTGGGTAAGCAACTGGCTCACTGATAGAAAACAAAGGGTGGTAATTAACGGTGCATACTCAGACTGGATCCCTGTTACTAGTGGGGTACCACAGGGCTCAGTATTGGGCCCTATCCTCTTTAATATTTTCATAAATGATCTTACACAGGGATTGCACAGTAGAATATCGATCTTTGCAGATGATACTAAGCTCTGTAAAGTAATCAACACAATATAAGGATAATGTGTTATTACAAAGGGATCTGGATAAGTTGGAGGCCTGGGAAGAGAAGTGGCAGATGAGGTTTAACACTGATAAATGCAAGGTAATGCACATGGGGAGGAAAAATCCATTACATGATTACATGTTAAATGGAAAAACACTGGGTAAAAGTGACATGAAGAAGGACTTGGGAATCCTAGTGGACAGTAAATTTAACGGTAGCAGCCAGTGTCAGGCAGCAGCTGCCAAGGATAATAGGATCATGGGGTGTATTAAAAGAGGCATAGATGCACATGATGGAAACATTATTCTCCCACTATACAAGTCACTGGTTAGACCACACATGGAATATTGTGTACAGTTTTGGGCACCAGTGCACAGGAAAGACATTGTAGAGCTTGAACAGGTACAAAGGCGGGCAACAAAAATAATTAAAGGCCTGGGTGGACTGCAATATCCCGAAAGATTAGTAAGGTTAGGGTTATTTAGTTTAGAGAAAAGACGGCTTCGGGGGACATAATAAATATGTTTAAATATATTAAGGGCCAATATAGAGATCTCGCTAAAGATTTATTTATACCCAGGACTGTATCTAGAACAAGGGGCATCCTCTACGTCTTGAGGAAAGAAAGTTTCTACATAAACATAGAAAGGGATTCTTTACTGTTAGAGCGGTGAGACTGTGGAACTCTCTGCCAGAGGAAATTGTCATGGTGAATTCACTAACAGAGTTCAAGAAGGGCTTGGATGCACTTCTGGAGCGTGATAATATAACAAGTTATAGTGACTAGGATTCTGAAGAAGGGTCTGAATACATTTCTAGATGTAATATAACAAGTTATAGTGACTAGTATTCTAGAGGGGGGTCGTTGATCCAGGGATTTATTCCGATTGTCAGATTGGAGTCACGAAGGAATTTTCCCTAACATGAGGACAATTGGCTTCTACCTCATGGGGGTTTTTGCCTTCCTCTAGATCAACACTTTAACACTTTAGCAACACTTTAATAAATGGGCTGAACTGGATGGACGTATGTCTTTATTCGGCCTGACAAACTATGTAACTATGTAAAAGCGGTTCTGGACTCCATTCGGGAGGCAGGCCTGACCGCAAACCGAAAGAAATGCATACAGTTGAAACCAGAAGTTTACATGCACTATATAAAAAGACACACATATGCATGTTTTCTCACCATCTGACATGAAATCAGAATAAACCTTACCCCTTTTAGGTCAGTTAGGATTACCAAAATTATTTATATTTGCCAAATGCCAGAATAATGAGAGAGAGAGAGAATTTTTAAAGGCATTTTTATTACTTTCTTCAAAGTCAAAAGTTTACATACACTAGGATTATTACGCCTTTAAACAATTTGGGACAGCCAATATGATAATGTCATGTCTGTGGAAGCTT
The DNA here is from genome assembly GCA_025379985.1 of Phyllomedusa bahiana. NCBI lineage: Eukaryota > Metazoa > Chordata > Amphibia > Anura > Hylidae > Phyllomedusa > Phyllomedusa bahiana. The sequence continues at coordinate 3,907 of JAODAL010001626.1, forward strand.
CTGATAGGTTTAATGGCAACATCTCAGTTAATTAGAGACATTCCTATGGATGTATTTTAATGCACACCAGCAACATACTGCTTCTGTGTATAACATCATGGGAAGGTCTGAAGAAATCAGCCAAGATATCAGGAAGAGAATTTTGGACTTGCACAAGTCTGTATTATCCTTGGGTGCAATTTCCAGATACCAGAAGGTGCCAGAAGATGGGAATGTCAGCCATCATACCGCTCAGAAAGGAGACAGGTTCTGTTTCTCAGAGATGAGCGTGCTTTGGTCTGACATGTGCATATCAACCCAAGGACAAAAGCAAAAGACTTTGTGAAGATGCTTGCGGAAGCTGGTAAGATTATGTCATTATCCACAGTGAAACGAGTACTGTATCAATATGGGCTGGTAATCCACTCTGCCAGGAAGAAGCCATTATTCCAAAAGAAACATATAAAAGCCAGATTAATGTTTGCAGATGCACACAGGAACAAAGACCTACATTTTTGCAGACATGTGCTGTGGTCTGACGAAACTAATATTGAACTGTTTGGTCATAATGACCATCATTATGTTTGGAGGAAAAAGGGAGAAACTTTGGTGCCTAAGAACACCATCCCAACTGTGAAACACGGGGGTGGCCGCATCATGTTGTGGGGTTGTTTTGCTGCAGAAGGGACTGGGGTACTTCACAAAATAGATGGCATCATGAGGAAAGAAGATTATGTGGCAATACTGAAGCACCATCTCAAGACATCAGCCAGGAAGTTAAAGCTTGGGTAAAAATGGGTCTTCCAAATGGACAATGACCCGACGCATACTGCCAAACTGGTTGCAAAGGGGCTTAAGGATAACTAAGTCAATGTTTTGGAGTGGCCATCACAAAGCCCTGATCTCAGTCCTATTGAAAATTTGTGGGCAAAGCTGAAAAGGCAGGTGTGAGCAAGGTGACCTACAAACATGGCTCAGTTACACGAGTTCTGTCAGGGGGAATGGGCCAAAATTCCTACCAACTATTGTGAGAAGCCTGTGGAAGGATATACACAATGTTTGACCCAAATCATACAGTTTAAGGGCAATCTTACCAAATACTAATGAAATGTTTTTAAACTTTTGACTTTACAGAAAGTAATAAAAATGCCTTAAAAAATCTCTCTCTCTCATTACTCTGGCATTTGGCAAGTATAAATAATTCTGATAATCCTAATTGACCTAAAACGGGTAAGGTTTATTCTGATTTCATGTCAGATAGTGATAAAAACATACATGTGTGTCTTTTTATATAGTGTATGTAAACTTCTGGTTTCAACTGTAGGTCTCGAGGAGGCTTGATATATGGGGTACAACATTGATCGGGGAGTCATTAAGCCACAACTCAATAAAATTGAGGCTATTAAAAATTGGCCTAAACCAGTGTCCAAGAAGCAAGTTAGAGCCTTCCTAGGGATAGCTGGATATAATAGCTTCTCTTACTGACCTTACTAAACTATCAGTCTTTCATGATGAAATTAGATAAGAAGGCCGAGGAAGTTTCACAGAAGTTGAAAGAGGTGCTGCGTAAAAGACTTCAAGGCAAAATATGTAGTATAGGCAGATGCCTCTAACATGGGCCTGGTAGCTGTTCTGTCCCTGGTGGTTGATGTTAATTTTTTTAAGCAGGAAATTAATGGCCGCGGAAAAGAACTATGCTATTGTAGAGAGAATGTCTGTTTCTGAAGTGGTCGATTGAGTCTCTAAGATATTAACTGATAGGTAGACAGTTTAGAGTGGCCACAAATCATTCCCCACTAAAATGGTTGGCCTAAAATAAAGGGAACTATTGTAAGTTAGTCAGTGCTCAGATAAGCAGGAGTTTTCTTTGTTTATGGTTTTGTTTTATATTTGGCACCTGTTGATACTATTAGTGTAATACCTGTTGTGCTAATAAAACATCGAAGGACCCATGTTTGAATCCGGAAAACCTGTCTGTTTCTCTGTCCACATTGGACTTTGCTGTGATACCAGAGATGAAACCACTCATAATATATATATATATATATATATATATATATATATATATATATATATATATGCAATGAGTTAAGACTGAGAAGGCCTTAAGCTGTTGTCTATGTGGTCCTGTTGTACTTCATTTCACAGCACACCACTCCACACATCTGCATTTATGGGGCCCCTGCCACCAACCTTACAACAGAATGCTCCAGGGCATGTGCAAAGGCTTGTAGTTGTTCTATGCCAAGTTGCAGCTCCCGGCTTGGCTTCTCCAGTTAAGTTCACCTCATCATTTGCAAAGAATGGCTCCAATGTAAGCATAGCAGCCCTGGAGCTGTTCTTTGTTTTCCAGCTCCCAGACTGGCCTTGTAAGAATACATTTTCTAAGGTAAGTTGCTGGTTGTCAGGGGAAAAGTAATAATGGGCTATTACATTAAAAACAAAAGAGAAAAGGAATGTGTCAGGGAGTTTTACACTGTAGTCTTCCTAACCACACTTGCCATTATTTGTTGACAAGATCACAGAGCTCCCTATTCCCAATGCTGATAACTAGTGACTATCATCATGCAAGGTTAGGCAAGTAGCATGAATGATGACCTCATTGAATCAATGCTTACATTGCCAATCAACCAAAGAAGACCTGCCCCCTCTCCACTGTAGCAGGAAGACACAGCCAGGTAGGAAAGAGAAAGCTGAGCAAAATTTCAATATGGGAAAACCCCTTTATACGATGAAGTTTAAGCCAGAATAAAAAAAAAAATTATTTAACATTTGTGGTCCTTTATCAAAACATTTGGGTATGTTCACACGACGAACGGCAGTGCGTACAGTACACGTACTCCCAGGGGGCGAGGGGGGAACGGCAGCACGCCGGCCCCATAGATATGCCTTACTCGTCGCAAATAATTGACATGTCACTTATCTCCCCGCACGTACAATGTGATCGTATTGTACGAGCGGGAGAGGAGGTGTAATCCATAGTTCTCTATGAGAGCTATGGATTACAGTAATTATGGGGTGCATTTCCCCGCGTCTTAAGCGCAGTACGTCACGAAACACAAAATAAGCAGTGTGAACATACCCTTAAATTCTCTATTAAATAAAGCATTCAGGTTTCAACTGGATAGGTCTGTGTTTATTTGTTGTTCCCTCTTATATGTTAAGTATACAGTTATATTGAAATCAAACTAAGAATAGTAGCAATCAGTGTACATACAACATCTTGTTTTCACTGGTTTAAATGTGCTTTGACTAGATTGACTGCTGGTTCCTTTTGTACTGAGTAATAATTGGTTTAACTATTATAATTTCAGTATTCATTTCCAATATTGCTTTTTATTTTTAGAACAGCCATAAATATTTTATATGTGAAGATAATAAACAACAGTCTTGTAATGCTCTTATGTTTCTATGCTATTGTATTAGTTACTTCTCTGCATTTATTCGTGATGGAGATTTTGCAAATTGATAAAGATTTTATGGTTCTAATTAAAGGGATTTTCCAATACTTTTAAAAACTTCTCTACCACCCATTATTGGGCTAACATAATAAATTAACCAGACACCTGTTGTCAACTTTCCAGCACTGCCAGAGCTCCATTGTCCCCTGGTGGTGCTATATCAGTGATGTCATGTTTATAACTCACTGCAGTTGAGGGCAGTAAGGTCATATTTCATTGTCTTGGAAAACCCTTTTAAATTTTGCTTTATTGATGTAATGGACAGATAGGTAAGTGTATTTTTCTGTGCATTTATGTCTAACATAACATATAATCTCATGAATCTGTGAATTTTTAAATATATCTTTTTACGGGAATAGGACATTTTTTTCAGTTAACAAAAAAATCGATCTGTGTGAAACAATCAGTAGAAGCAACAAGGAGAGGGATGAAGGTGCAGCAACTCTGTGGCTCACATTTAATATTGCTTTCTAAAAGTTAAACATTGTAAGCTTAGACAGGCTGTCAAAAAATGCACAGTTTTATCATAGGGCTCAGTATTGCTAAATCTGGTGCATCTTTAGACTGAACTGACTTTGTAGACCAACTATTAGTTGGCTTACTTCTTATGTCAGAATTTGTAAATATTTTTAGTGCAGTGTGTTGCACCTTGACCACACTCCTTTCCCATGAAGTCACTTCCAATTTCCACTAAGAAACACCTTTGTGTTGGAGGGGTTTCAAAAAGTGTCTAAAATGTCCATACAAAATTTCTCCGCGACATGTAGCGCCAAAAAAGTGCCACTTTTTAGCACCTTTTAGAACACTTTTCAAATGCAACCACAATAGTAAATGTGGGCCAGGATGTCTAAGACTACATGTTGAGAGAGCACTGTTTGGCTACCTTGGTTACAGAAGACACTTCAAAACATGTTTTTGTTCAGGTTTTATGCGTTCTTACATGCAGCCTGCCTATAAACTCCCTAAGCCTGCCTGTATACCCCCCAGGCCTCCCTATATACTCCCTAAGCCTGCCTATATATCCCCTAAGCCTGTGTATATACCCCCAAAGCCTGCCTGTACACCCCCTAGGCCTGCCTGTATAACCACTAAGACTGCCTATATACCCCCTAAGACTGCCTGTATACCCCCTAGGCCTGCCTATATACCACCTAAGCCTGCGTGTATACCCCCCAGGCCGGCCTATATACCCCTAAGCCTGCCTATATTCGCCCCTAGGCCTGCTTATCTACCCCTCAAAGCCTGCCTGTATAGCCCCCCTAAGCCTGCTAGTATAGCCCCCCTAAACCTGCCTGTATAGCCTCCCCCTCAGCCTGCCTATATAGCTCCCTTAAGCCTGCCTACATAGCACCCCTAAGCCTGCCCATATAGCCTCTCCATATAGCCTGCCTGTATAGCCACTATTACTCCCCTAAAGCTTGCCTGCCTGCATAACCCCCCTGAGGCCTACCTGTCTACTTATATGGTGCCCCTATAGCTACTTAAACCCTGCCTACCTACCTTTATGTCCCCTATAGCCCACCTAACCCCTGTCTACCTGTAGGGCTCCCTATAGCTACCTAAATCCTGCCTGTCTACCTATTTAGCCCCCTATAGCTACTTAAAACATATATGCCTGCCTGCCTATTTTTGGCCTCCAATAGCCTATTTACTTGTCTACCTATTTGGGCTCCACCTATAGCCTAGCTACCTGGGGTACACCTACTGCATACCTACCTACCTGGGGCCTAATTACTGCCTACCTAGTGTCAATCTACCTACCTGTAGCCTACCTACCTAATTGAGACCTGCCTAACTACTGCCTACCTACCTAGCATATACCTACCTACCTGGGGCCTATTTACAGCCTACCTACCTAGGATCTACCAACCTATCTAAAGGAGGTATACCTGCTTATATGATTTGGAGGAGTACAGGCCATAGCTGTAACACAAACTCCAGGGGGGTGAATCCTCTGTTCCTCCCCTCCCTTCTAGGAGACTGGACCTTTAAGCTATGGCCTGTACCCGCTCTCCCACCCGTGGGAAGTTTGTAAAGAGCTGGGGGGCAGGGAGTGAGGTGCTGGAAAAATGAGGATTCTAATATATGCGTGTCCAAATCACCATTGACTAGTAGAGGCCGGGTAGAGACATCAAGGCGGACTGGACAAGATGCAGAACAAGAGGGAAAGTCAATGACTCGGTAAAGAAATGTCACCTGTGAGTCACAAGTTGTAACTACACTGTAATCACTTATATATCTGCTGAGCCTGTTTACACCTATCTACCACTATATGGTCACTGAATGGAGGTAACATACAGTTTGTAGGGCACTTGTGTACAGTGGTACTTACCACTATATGGTCACTGTAATACTAATATAAAAGTATAGGGGTATTATTCAGTCACTGTGTGGTGGTAACGTTGGTCTTGGTATAGTGGGATTTGTTTGGTAGCGGTATGATGGTGATATGTATGGTGAGGTAATCACTCCTTGTGTTATGTAGTAACTGAATGACTTAAGAGGTCCTGGTAAATGTTCGTGATCGGGGAAGGGGGGGGCCCCATCCAAAAGTTTGCTATGGGGCCCAGGCTTCTCTAGTTACGCTCCTGCTACCGACCTACATACAGGAGGCCAAAATACATATCTACCTACCTACAGGGGGTCTATATACCAAGCACTTTTGCTGTCATAAGCACAGAGGTGGCATTATTACCATTTGGGGCGCTATGGATGGGGAGTTCTTACAGAGGTAGGAATTAGTAGGAAAGTGACGGAAAAGTGAGGAGTCTAAGATATTTGTGTGGTAAATTCTGCAGGAATGAGTGGGGCTGGAAGAAGTTGTCATGGCAGTCTTGACCAGATGGAGAAAAAAAAGGGAAAAAGAACAACTCATCAAAGAAGAGAATGACTCATTAGAGAAGATATCTCCTCTAAGCCCCTGGATGCAACTTTACAGTAATTACTTATATGTGTGCAGAGCACCTGCATACAACTGGTATATACCACTGAATGGTCACTGAATAGAGGTCATATTGGTCGTAATAATGGTAATGGTTAATATAAAGGTTAATATTCAGTAATAGTATGGTGCATTATTCAGTCATTATGTGGTAGTGATACGTGTTCATGATGTAGTAGTATTATTCAGCCACTAAGTGGTGGTATTATTTATCCACTGATATGTGGTCAAGATGTTGCGATATTATTCAGCCACTATACAGAGGTGATATGTGGTCATGGTGTTGCGGTATTTGGTCTCAGTGGAATTATTGTTAAAATTTAGCCTTTGAATTCTGGTTTTGTGCATCAATGTTCTTTGGTAAGTACAGTATTTTGACCATGATTTTATAGTTTTATACATAGAACTTTGTGTAATAGCTATATGCATATTCAGGCACTGGTTAATGGTGATGCAATGTGTCACAGAGTGGCACAACATGCTAATGGTGGGGGGGGGGGGGAGAAATTATTACACCCCGTCCTGGGTGCAATTTAGCATAAATAAAGCCCTGCACAATATTTACAGCAAATGATGTTTTTAAAGGAAAATTTGCCACAATCTTGTTTTATTGTTATTGTATAGAAGCATATAACTATCTGAACACACATAACATTTTGGTTTGTTCCTCTTTTATAGCATCACTGTGATCAGTGACACTTTTTAAAATGGAACATGCTCTGGGTATTGCATTTATCATTTAAAGGGAACCTATCACATTGATAATGCTATCAGATCTGCTGGTATAGAGTAGGATGAGCAGAGAATACTGATAAAAAGTTTTGTGGGGAAAAATTTAATAGAACATGTATTTTATTCTTTTAAATCCCAGCTTATTCTGGGTTAAGGAGTCCAGTGGGTGGTCTTATCAGTGATTGGCAGCAATCTCTGTATGCACACTCATACAAGGAGGCTGTTAGTTACTGATAACACCGCCAACTGGACTCCTTAACCCAGAATAAGTTTGGATTTAAATGAATACAAGTTCTGTAGAATTTTTCCCTACAAAACTATCAATCAGCTCTGGTGCTCCAGCTCTATAAAATGCTACCAATAGATAATATAGCATGACAATGTGACAGGTTCTACTAGAAATGCCGTGAGAAATAAATGCTTCTATTTTTAGCAAATTGCATTGCATTTATTTTTTTAGGTGGTATTATATTAAAAAAAAAAACTGTGAAGGTAGCCTAAGGCTAGCTTAACACTTCTACTTTGCATTGCATATTTTAGCTGAAAAAAAGCCTCAAATGTTTTTTTTTTCTTTTTCTAGTACTATTTAAACATGATTTGTAGAAAAAAACAAAACAAAAAAAGCAACGGTAGTCAAGGGGAGAAAAATGCCATACCTACAGTATGACGAGAAGACAAAACCCATCATTGCTACATACCCACAAGCTATGAAGTACTACTGTTCTGCCTTCACAGCATTATCAGCATTGGTGGAGAAACCAGTCACAGACTGATCATCTTCAACTCTAAGGCGATGTTCAAACGGCTTATTTCAGAATGTATTTACGTCGGATTTATCGATCGTAAATACGTTCCGAAATGGGTTGAAAATCAGTTGCAAACAAGTGTCACTAAGTGTGGCACGTATTTCGCGACGGATTTACAATCCCCATTCATTATATGGGGTGAATCCATCGCGAAATCCGGCCCAATAATTGACATGCACATTGTTTCTCCGGCCGTATCGCGGCCGCAAATCCGCGGCGGCAATACGGCGCGGAAATACTTGTCGATATCCAATAGTCGATAATAGATTATCGCCGATGACCATTAAAGTCTATGGGAGAGGAAGAACACCTTCATTCTTACACCAAAGAAGGGCTGGAGAAGCTGGAATTAACATCCACAACAGTAAAATGGATACTTGCTACATCTTAGGCAACACAACTAGGTTATAAAAGTCACAGAAAAAAAGTCACAGACTATTCACTATCCCTGTCCTGTACCACAGCATGACCCTTAAACCTGCATGACCCACAAATTAAACAGTGCCAGAAGGCAATATGATTTGAACCATCATTTTACTTGAACTGGACATTGACTATCCCATCCTGGAACGCAGCATGACCCTTAAACCTGTCTGACCCACATATTAAAAAGCGCCAGAAAAAGGAGTCTTTGAACCACCATTTTTAGGATGGAATCTTTGTTTCTCTTTCTTTTAATTGTTTTAAATGGGTTGTCTCACTACAGGGATTGCTAGCTATGTTAAAAGTCTTGCAAAAACAAGTAATTTTGCAATATGTGTCCATTAACAGTGTCCTACCTATTGCTGTTTTTGACAGCACCATCACTCTTGAGCCACTCTTGACAACTGTGAAGAACAAATTTCTGTTAGTAATCACATTTTTTAGAATAGGACCTGTAGTATAGCTGCATTTCACAGCAACATTCCCCCCAAAAATTCAAAACATGACCCTTGAGCCACTCTTGATAATTGTGAAGAACAAATGTCTGTTATAAACCACATTTTTTAGAATAGGACCTGTAGTATTGCTGCATTCACAGCTGCATCACCCAAAAAATTATAAAAATGACTTCTCAGCCACTGTTAAAAATTGTGAGGGAGAAATGCCACTTAGAAGCCACATTTCTGTTCCAAAGGACCATGATTATTGCTGTATCTCACAGCACCATGACCCCAAAATCATTGACAACGCGAAAAATTCTAAAGATGAAGTGAGTAAATGGAATACGTTTTTTTCATGAAACCTTGGTGTCTTTTAAGTCTCCTCACCGCAAAACCAGCAAAATGAATTTTTGGGAACTGAGAATAAAAATTGCAGTAAGAAATTATCATTTTAAAAAAAAGTTTTCAAGAGGACCATTTCTTTTGCAAGAGGAATGTGAAGTAGACCGGTAACTAATCGGTGACCTCAGCAATTGGGGCCACAACATCATCAGAGATCCATGCCTGAATCATCTAGATGAAAGTCAAACGATCCACATTATCTGTGGAAAGCCGGATGCATTTGTCTATGATGACTCCTCCAGCTGTGCTGAAGGTCCGCTCAAATATGACACTGGATGCTGGGCAGGACAACACCACTATGGCGTGGCGAGCGAGCTCGGGCCATTCATCCATTTTGGATACCCAGAAGTCCATTGGGTCCAGAACACATCCAAAAACATCGGTGTTGAGACACAGATAGTCGTGCACCATGATCTTAAGCCGGTCTCTGTGTGTTGTATGTGTGTCCTGCATTACATGCGTTGGTGAGGTGGTAAATAAAGATTGCCAGAGGTCACCCATTAGGCTCCTGCCACAATGCCTGCTGCTGGTGCTGCTTGGCACTCTACTGCTATCACGTTGCTGATGTCTCCAGTTGATCAATCAGCAAGGTCTTCAATTCCTGCATTTTACTCTCTATTTGGGTGGGTGGAAGGAAAGTGCTGAGTTTTGCTTTGTACCGGGGATTGAGGAGGGTGACCACCCAGTAACTGTTGTTCATTTTGATGGCCTTAATGCGAGGATCATGTTGGAGGAAATGGAGCATCCAAGCACTCATGTGAGAGATAGAGCCTTGATTTCCCAAGCCTCTGGGTCAAGGGGCACTAGCAAACTGATCTTCCTCATCTTCCTCCTCTGCCTCAAATCCGTGCCAACCTCTTTCCAAGGCAGGGACGTCGGAAACGTCGGTGTCCAGGAATACCTCATCCTCCTCCTCCGCTTCCTCTGGCACAGCTTCAACACAGCCCTGACTTGCCTCAGATGATGCATCCTGAGAGCTGAGGCGCCGCCTTGCACTAGCCCTGGACCCCAAACCACTGCCTAACGAAGAACGATAATATTGTGAAACTGTCGGGCCTTCTGGATTCGACGGAGAGAAAGGCTCCGTGTCCGCATCTTAGTCCGTCTCCTCCTCCGTCGCTGGTGGGACCTGATGTTTCAGAGTGTCCAACGATCGTTCCAGAACTAAGATCACCACAATGCTCATGCTGGCAAGGGTATTGTCTGCACTTACCATTTTGGTGGCTTCTTCAAAACTGGCAAGGATGGTGCAGAGCTCCTTTACCTGCCTCCACTCTCGGTGGCTCAACACCCCGAGGTCCGCACTGCTGCTTGTCAGGCCATGTGTCACTTCGTACTGTGTAATGGCATTGCACTGCTGCCACAATCGCTGGAGCATGTGGAGGGTGGAATTCCAGCGTGTTGCCACGTCAACAATGAGACGGTTGACGGGGAGGCCGAGCTGACACAGCCAGGCGGGATGAAGCAGGGTGCGAACGGAGGAAGTGTGAGCTCAGACCTCGAGCCTTCCTCAGCAGGCAGTCCAGTAGCGCTTTAGAAATTTCTGGATGACAAGGTTCATGACATGTGCCAGGCAAGGGATGTGCTCCAGCCTACCGATCTTAAGGACGGCCAGGAGATTTCGACCGTCATCGCACACCACCTTGCCTGGCACAAGGTTCTTGTCACCCTGCCAGCGCTCGGTCTCATTGCGAAGCGCCGTCCACAGCTCCTGACCTGTGTGTTGACGGTCTCCAAGACAGATTAATTTCAACACGGCCTGGTTTCTCTGGGCACGTGATGCCACCAGAGGACCTTGGGGGAAAGAACCCTGCACCATCCCTGCGGTTTTGAAGAGCGTACGCAGAGCCTGAGAGCCACAGTCACCCCCAGAGACATCCACCCAGCTCATCAGTGAGCTGTCACAGAGATATAGCGGCCTTGGCCGTGCTTACTAGTCCATGTGTCGGTGGTCAGATGGACTTTTCCGGCCACTGATGCAGACAACGCGCTTGAAATTTTGGATGACACGTGGCTGGCCAGGGCAGGGACGGCTTTTCTGGCAAAGAAATGCCTGCTCGGTATCTGGTATTGGGGGCAGGCAAGGGCCATGACGTGGCGAAACCCATCTGTGTCCACCAGACGGAAAGGCAACATTTCCAAGGCCAAAAGCCTGGCAATGCCGACATTCAGGCTTTTGGCTTTGGGATGGTTTGGGTTAAAGTGTTTCTTCTGCTCCCAAACCTGGTAGACAGAAGGCTGGCTGCTAGACTGGCCGCTGTACGGCGTGCAGGTCATCAAACTGGTGGAAGGAGAAGGGGTAGGATGGGTCTCTGGTGGTGCTGGTGGTACTCGGGCGACGGTGGAGGCTGATCCTTGATCATGACTCTGAGAGACATGGGCAGCTGAGGAACGCTTGGTGGTGGCGGAGGAGAAGGAGGCGGAGACAGAGGGTGTGACAGTGGTTGGAAGCCCGGCATCGGTGTGGCCTTTTTTGGCCAAGTGTTCCCTCCATTTCAACTCATGCATTCGCTGCATGTGACTAGACATGTTGGTGGTGGTTAAGCCTCTACTGATGCGTTTACGGCGAAGGCGGCATATGACATCGCTGGGTGAATCAGAGGATTGCTCGAAAAGGCCCAGGCTTGAGAGGCTCTGGACCTTTTCGACGGTGATAAGCGAGGAGCGGGGGTTCCGCTGATCGTGGCTGGCGGAATAATCTCAGCAGACTTGTGCAACTGCCCTCTCCCTTTTTGAGGCGGGAGCCGTACTGACACTACCCCATCATCTTCCTCCTCATCCAGTGATGAAGCGCTCGCAAGCAAATTCTGCTGAAAAGACCACGTTGGATCCGCAATGTCGTCATCATCATCATCAACACAGGTGACTTCCTCGTCCTGACATTCTGCATCCTGGAGCTGCGGGCTACAAGCAACAGGCACTGCAAAGCGTTGCCGACCGCCCGGGATTTTTGCCGATTGACCGAATTTGTGGCATCAGTAACTGGATGTCAGAGCAGACAAAATCATCCTCTTTGGCCTCTTGATCTTTGGAAATGCCATCTGACCCCAACCGCATTTTGTCATCAAAGAGGCCTTCAGAAAATGGATTATCCACAGTACATGAGTACATGAGTTGACATGTGGGCTGCCTTCGCTTCATGTTGGACGGATGCTGACGATGATGATGACGACATTTGTGGCCGTGACTGGGAGGACGAGGAGGTAAGACTGAAGAACAGATTGGCGACGCTGTTCGTTATGGAGATTCACAGGGCCCTGACCCAGCGATGACAGGCCTGACGGTCCTGCAACCGACGATCCGCTGGCTTGCGTGTTGTGGCCAGAACTGGAAAGAGCACCTTCTCTCGTACCTCTACCTCCATGTCCTACACCCCTCTTTGCTCGCTTACCACCTGCATTTCACTCCTTGTTCAGAAAGATAAAAATTTAAGAAGGTATGGAAGAGTTTTTGACAGTCTCTTATTGAAAGACGGTAAACCACAGCTATTCTTAAATCCATCTAATTTCCTACAGCCAACTAGGATTAGAAACTGAATTGTTTCTAGCGAATACCTGTGAAATGCGGTCTGGAGGAAGAACCGTAAAACAAAATCAACAGTGTTCTTCCTTCAGTCCCAGGGATTTACAACTGCCCAGTAGGACTAGAAATTGATAGTTTTCAACAAAATATCATACAAGTGCGCTATCTGCGCCAAACTGAGATTCACTGAGCGCAATAAAACTATTCAGAAGTTACATGGATGAGAAATTGCATTTTTTGCAGCAATGACAAATAAGAACAGTTGGTAGAAAAATTTTCTGTCAGCATTGTCGTGCAACGTGGCTATTTGAAAAAAACTGGCGCGCACCAAAGTGAAATTCAGCTATTTAAATGTTATACGGATAATAAAAGGTGGGTTTTGCACCTATGAAATACACCTGCAATTACTAGCAAATTTCTGTATCCTAATATAAGTACAAGATGGGTCTTTGAACAAAAATGGGCTGCGCCAAAGTGAAAAAAACCTAATTAAAATGTATACGGATAATAAAAGGTTGGTTTTGCACCTATGAAATACACCTGCAATTACTAGCAAATTTCTGTATCCGAATGCAAATACAAGGTGGGTCTTTGAACAAAACTGGGCTGCACAAAATAAAAGGTACTATTTCACCTCAGGTGCGAGGTGTGCTGGCCAAAAACTGGTAAAAAAAAGCCATTTCAATGCAGGTTCAAAGCAGAGTCTGGGCTGCACAATATACACTCTCCTTTCAAAAGCCTGCCTGTCTGTCTGTGTTCGCCTGCACCCCTCCCCCCGCGGCTGTACAGCGCTAGATGCTTCTTTAAAAAGTCTCTGTCTAACTAACTAAGAGCTGAAATTCTCTAATCTACCTATGTTCTAATGTTCTTATCTCAAAGCATAGTTGTCTGTGTGAATAAAGAGAACTGTGTCTCTGAGCTGAGCTGAGCTGTATTGAGGAGAGATCTAGCACATGTCCTGCTCTAATGAGAGACACTGACACACTGATGCTGAACAGGAAGCGCTGTTCTATGCAAAACGAGGTCATGTGATTTTTCCAGCCAATGACAACATACACATCACAGTCATGACATCGCACACCCAGCTCACCCTGCTCTATGATCTAAGCTGATTTGCTGGCCTCCAAAATTACAGGAAGTGCCGAAAATGGCGTGGCAGTAATAGATTATGCGCAGATTCTCAACTTAATTATCGCGTGATCGGAAATTTCCAATCAACCTAAGAACCGTGCCGATTTCAACTTTGTCGATTATAATCGCTCATCCCTAGACCTAATGTTTAGTAGTTGCACCACAGAGATGTAATCTTGCTTGCACTAAAACATGATATTAATCAATTCCTGTTCGAGTCTTTTACCCACCTCCCAGAACAGGCACATATTCCTTTTCCTTATACAGAAAGATTTCTGTGTTCAGCTATAATACATTATTTTTTGCATTCTTTCCATGATACATCAGGTTTTAGATTTGTCATTTTTGCATACTTTTTTTTAATAATATGAGGGAAAATAGTAGAAAAAATCAAAACCAGTTTTTTTTTAGATTTAAAAAAAAAATAAAAAATTCAGCAAAAGTAGTGCTAATATACCGTATATACTCAAGCAGACCCGAATATAAGCCAAGGCACTTACTTTTCCCACAAAAACTGGGAAAACTTATTGACTTGAGTATAAGCCTAAGGTGGAAAATTCAGCAGCTACTGGTAAATTTGACAAATAAAAATGGATACCAATAAAATTACATAGGTAGATATAGGCAGTTTAATGTCCCCTATAGGCAATTTAATAACCTCATAGGCAGGTATAGGCAGTTTAATGTCCCCCATAGGCAATTTAATATCCCCCTTAGGCAGATATAGGCAGTTTAATGTAACCCATAGGCAGGTATAGGAAGTTTAATGTCCTCCATAGGGATAGGCAGGTATAGGCAGTTTACTGTCCCGTATAGGCCATTTAATAACCCCATAGGCAGGTAAAGGCAGTTTAATGTCCCCCCATAAGCAGTTTAATAACCCCATAGGCAGGTATAGGCAGGTATATGTCCCTCATAGGCAAGTATATGTCCCCCATAGGCAGGTATATGTCCCCCATAGGTAGATATAGTCAGGTCATTGTCTGCCATATTGTCATTGTCTGTCAGGTATAGACAGGTATATGTCTCCCATAGGCAGGTATAGGCAGACATATGTCCCCCTTAGGCAAATATAGGCAGGTATATGTCCCACAAAGGCAGGTAGAGGCAGGTATATGTCCCCCATAGGCAGGTATAGGCAGGTATGTATCTCACATAGGCAGGTATAGGTAGGCTTTTAAAAAAAAATACAAGTACTTACCTCTCTCCCTCGCTGCTCCGACTCCCAGGCGCTCCGTCTTTTCCGGCACTGATGTCATCAGGCAGCGTGATGACACTCATGCTGCCTGTGTCGGATAGTCCAGACAGCCGCAAGTGTGCGTATCAACAGCAATGACCAAACTTGAATAAACTTTCACTTTTTTTAATACGGGTGTGCGGACGGCTCTTGCTCTCCAGCTATCCTCAACATCTAATTTTTATTGAAAATATGGACTACGCTGTAGCGTGATAAGTATTGCACCTTCCTTCTATGTTTACAAGACTAATTGTCTGTTTTTATATCGTAATATGATTAAAAGAAGTGAAAGTTTATTCAAGTTTGGTCATTGCTGTTGATACTAGATATGTGAGGAGTGGAAGACTCACACAGACCGAATGAGAAGGTGCATACAATTTATGCTAACAATAAGGTAACCTGTGTATTAAAGATAGCCGCAAGTCTGCGGCCATCCGGAGTCCACTGCGGAGCAGGGAGCTCTCGCTCCCTGCTCCGCAATTCTATCTTCACCTGCATGTGCTCCCAGAGGTGTCGCATACAGGTGAAGAGATCGTTGACAGCGCCCAGGCCATGGCAGCACCCGGATACTGTGGACTGAATCGAGATTCAGCTATATCTGCTCCCTGAGGAGTTGCATACAGCTGAAGTATCCCTACTGGCACACGGGCTATTGTAGCGCCCGAGCGCCGACAGTGACTCGAGTATAAGCTGAGGACAGATTTTTCAGCACATTTTTTATGCTGAAAAACTTGGCTTATACTCGAGTATATACGGTAAGTTTTATAATTGTGTCTATTTTGTGTTGCAGATGTTAACACAGGGCTAAAAGTTGCGGTTTTGGGCTTTTACTGGTTTTTGTCACACAATTTTAATTTTTGTATAGTTTATTTTATTTTACATATTGTGTCCCCTATAAGGTCAAAAAACCTTCAGTTCATTCAGGGAACCATGAATGCCAACATGTACTGTGACATACTGAAGCAAACCATGATCCCCTCCCTTCGAAAACTGGGCCGCTAAAGAAAATGAGGGTAGAGGTAGAGGTGCTGGACTGTATGTCTCCAGACCTAAACCCTATTGAGCATCTGGGGGGCATCCTCAAATGGAAAGTGAAGTAGTGCAAGGTCTCTAACATCTACCAGCTCTGTGATGTCACATGTAGGAGTGGAAGAGGATTGCAGTGGCAACCTGTGAAGCCATAGGGAACTCCATGCCCAAGAGAGTTAAGGCAGTGCTGGAAAATTATGGAGGCCACACAGAATATTGACACTTTGGGCACAGTTTGTCTATTGTCACTTAGGTGTGTTCTCACTTTGTTGCCAGTGGTTTAGATATTGGTGGTTGTGTGTTGAGTTATTTTGAGGGTACACCAAATTTACACTGTTATGCAAGCTGTGCACTGACTTCTTTACATTATAACAGTGTCATATCTTCAGTGTTGTCCCATGACAAGATATATATTTACAAAAATGTGAGGTGTACTCACTTTTGTGAGATGCTATACTTCTAGATGTGTCTCGAACAGACATTTAAGGCTTAAATTCTAAATTGCTGCTTCTGCTTATTTTATCATATAGCATACCTCCCAACATTTAGAGATTGCAAATAGGGGCACATTAGCCACGTCTATGGCCACGCCCAAACAAATGACATCACATCAGACCACACCTCTGACCACACCCAAACAAATTACATCATACCAGGACACACCTCTAACCACGCCCACCAAACAAAATCATGCCCCGCCCCTCCACAAGACCAGCACCAACACAACAGCGGCACCACTAGGATCTGTAAATATGTTATTATGTTAAGTAATGTATTGTATATACAGAGATCCATACAAATAGCTGTAAGACAATGTATGGATGATACCGCTATATAATGGTCATTCAGTGACCACATAATACCGCTGTACAAGGAGCAAATATCCCCGTACTGTTGCTAACCACACCAAGACTAATATTATCAATGATACCGCAATCCAGAGATCAAATAATTCCACCACACCATGAGAATATCACCAGCAAATAGTGACTGAATAATACCACTACACATGACACATATCACCACCCACATAGTGACTGAATAATACCATCACACCACAACTACATATCACCACCACATAGTGACTGAATAATACCATCACACCACAACTACATATCACCACCACATAGTGACTGAATAATACCATCACACTATGGTCACATATCACCAACACATAGTGACTGAATAATACAGCCATACTGATCCTGAATATAAACCATTACACTCCTACAATATTCCTGTCATATAGTGACCATATGGGGGGTAGATAGCAGTTGTACACAGGCTCTGCAGACTGTATATACCACCATACTGTGACCATATGGGGTAGATAGCAGTTGTACACAGGCTCTACAGACTGTATATACCACCATACTGTGACCATATGGGGTAGATAGCAGTTGTACACAGGCTCTGCAGACTGTATATACCACCATACTGTGACTATATGGGGGGTAGATAGCAGTTGTACACAGGCTCTGCAGACTGTATATACCATCATACAGTGACCATATGTGGGGCAGATAGCATTTGTTGTACACAGGCTCTGCAGACTGTATATACCACCCTACAGTGACCATCTGGGGTTAGATAGCAGTATTACACAGGCTCTGCAGACTGTATATACCACCATACAGTGACCATATGGGGGTAGATACCAGTGTACACAGGCTCTACAGACTGTATATACCACCATACAGTGACCATATGGGGGTAGACAGCAGTTGTACACAGGCTCTGCAGACATATAAGTGATGACAGTACAATACAATTTAGTGACTCACAGGTGACGTCTTCTCTGTTGGGAGTCGTTCCCTTTCTCCATTCCTTCCAGACCGCCATGACCACTTCTCCCGGCCTCGTCCCTGCAGAATTAACCACACAAACATCTTAGACTCTGAACTTCTCCAGCACCTCCCTACCAATTCCCACCTCTGTACAAACTCCCCATGGGGTGATAGATGGAGTAGGGAGATATGGGGCGATACATAGTGGTCAGGGGGTTATAGAGTGTCAGGTGAAGGTTGTATTTTGTGTTGACACTAGGCCGCAGGGGTGAAGAGGAAGTACAGGCCATAACTTACAACACAATCTCATGGGGGGAGAGAAAAGACCAACCCCCGAAGATTGTGGTGTAGCTTTGGCCTGTTCCCCATTCCCTGCACCCCCAGATGATCAGCCACAGCCATGACCTTCAGGGGTGCTGGAGATGGAGTATAATACTATTGGATTCATTAGACTATGTCAGACCAGCGTAGCATCTATTTATAAACTAAAATGGTCCCGAGGGCCGGTGTCGGAGTTTATTTAAATAAACTGCTTTTTTATTTTGTTTCTGTTATTTTTTTCCATTTATTCCAGTGATAGTAAAGGAGCTGTCTGTCAGATGCCTCTATTACTATCGCTCGGGCTTGGTGTCAGCCAGCGGCAGTTTTTGTCACCCCAAGGCCGACACTAATCCCGTGTCACGATTACCCCAATACCCAACACACTAGGTGTACCAGGAAGAGCCAGTAACCACCAGAAGCGGGAAGGGACCAGTATTGATGGTTCTTCCCATTCTGATAGTATCAGGCTGCCGCTGTCGGTTCTACCCTGGCTGGTTATGGAAATCAGGGGGGACCCCACGTTGTTTATTTTTTTTGAAAATCATTCATTTATTGAGAATCCTACACTGGGCACCTCCTGTAATCATTACAGTGGAGGCCCAGGTTCAGATTCTCACTAAACAAATTTTCAGAAAAGAACGACGTGGGGTCCCCCCCATTTCCATAACCAACCAAGGTAAAACCGACAGCGGCAGCCTGATACTATCAGAATGGGAAGAACCATCGATACTGGTCTCTTCCCATTCTAAAAATACCAGCCTGCAGCTGCTCCAGAAGCAGATCCTCACATTAGAGGGTCCTCCTCTGACGGTTACCGTCTCTTCCCAGCACCCCTGGTGCATTGGCTACTGGGGTAATAGTGACACGGGGTTAGTGTCAGCCTCGGGGTGACAGAAAACACCACTGGCTGACACGAAGCCCGAGCGATAGTAATGGAGGCATCTGTCAGACACTCCCAGTACTATCACTGGTAGAAAATGAAAAAAAACCACACACAAACAGAAAAAAAACACTTTATTTAAATAAACACTCCTCCACACCCGCCCTCGTTATCCATTTTATTATAGAAATAGACGCAACGTTGTCCAGTGTAGTCCAAAGGGGAAACCTTTAAAAAACCACCAACCCTACAAATGGGCATCACCCAGCTTTCCGGGATGCTGAATAGCCAATTCAGTGCTGGGAAAACGGGATGACATCCCCCATAGCAGTCGTCCAGGAAAGCTGGGTGCTTGCTGTTCGGGATGTGTCACCCAGCATTCAAGGGTGCTGAATAGCCTACACAGTGCCTTGGAAAGCAGGGTGACATCCCCACAGCAGTTGTCCAGGAAAGCTGAGTGGCACCCATCCCCCACAGTACTTTCCTGGATGCCTGCTGTGGAGGGTTTTCACCCAGCGTTCTCACATGCTGAATGAGCTTTGCAGCACCCGGGAAAGCTGAGTGGCACCCATCCCCCACAGCAGGCACCAAGCTTTACTGGACGACTGCGGTGGAGGGTTGTCACCCAGCTTTCCCACATGCTGAATGAGCTATCCAGCACCAGGGAAAGCTGAGTGGCACCCATCACCCAAAGCAGGCACCTAGCTTTCCTGGACACCTGCTGTGGAGGGTTTTCACCCAGCTTTCCCACGTGCTGAATGAGCTATCCAGCACCCGGGAAAGCTGTGTGGGAACCCTCCCCCACCGCACGCACCTAGCTTTCCTGGACGGCTGCTGTGGAGGGTTTTCACCCAGCTTTCCCACATGCTGAATGAGCTATGCAGCACCAGGGAAAGCTGAGTGGCACCCATCTGCCACGGCAAGCACTTAGCTTTCCTGGACACCTTCTGTGGAGGGTTTTCACCCAGCTTTCCCACATGCTGAATGAGCTATCCAGCACCAGGGAAAGCTGAGTGGCACCCATCCCCCACAGCAAGCACCTAGCTTTCCTGGACGCCTGCTGTGGAGGGTTTTCACCCAGCTTTCCCACATGCTGAATGAGCTATGCAGCACCACGAGAAAAGCTGAGTGGCACCCATCCCCCACAGCAAGCACCTAGCTTTCCTGGGACGCCTGCTGTGGAGGGTTTTCACCAGCTTTCCCACATGCTGAGAATGAAGCTTATCCCCCAGCTAGCACCTGTGTGGGTTATAGCAGTCTGTGAATGAGCTTGGCACCCATCTGCCATCAGCAAGCACCTAGCTTTCTGGACGCCTGCTTGTGGAGGGTTTTCCGCTTTCCACATGTGAAGTGCTTTGCGCCAGGCTGTGTTTCCAGCACATGCCTGGAATTTGGAGGGTTCTTAAGTTTCAGCATGCTATCCAGCCGGAAAGCTGAGTGGCACCCATCCCCACAGCAAGCACCTAGCTTTCCTGGACGCCTGCTGTGGAGGGTTTTCAGTCAGCTGTGGTATCCACACCATGATGCCCCTATGAGGCTAGTCCTAGCACCAGGGTTAAAGCTTTCCATGCAGTGCAGCACCGAAAGTGGTGCACCCTGCCACAGCAAGCACCTAGCTTTCCCTGGACGCTGCTGTGGAGGGTTTTCGACCCACAGCTGAGAGTTCTACAATGTGGAATGAAGCTATTTTGCAGCTCGCGGGAGGCAACCAGCCGATGAATGCGCAGGAGTGGGGCACCCATCCCCCACAGCAAGCACCTAGCTTTCCTGGACGCCTGCTGTGGAGGGTTTTCTCCCAGCGTTCTCACATGCTGAATGAGCTATGCAGCACCGGGAAAGTTGAGTGGCACCCATCCCCCACAGCAAGCACCTAGCTTTCCTGGACGCCTGCTGTGGAGGGTTTTCACTCAGCTTTCCCAGATGCTGAAATGAGCTATCCAGACCAGGGAAAGCTGAGTGGCACCCATCCCCCAAAGCAGGCACCTAGCTTTCCTGGACACCTGCTGTGGAGGGTTTTCACCCAGCTTTCCCACATGCTGAATGAGCTATCCAGCACCAGGGAAAGCTGAGTGGCACCCATCCCCCACAGCAAGCACCTAGCTTTCCTGGACGGCTGCTGTGGAGGGTTTTCACCAGCTTTCCCACATGCTGAATGAGCTATGCAGCACCAGGGAATAGCTGAGTGTCACCATCTGCCACAGCAAGCACCTAGCTTTCCTGGACACCTGCTGTGGCGGGGTTTTCACCCAGCTTTCCCACATGCTGAATGAGCTATCCAGCACCAGGGAAAGCTGAGTGGCACCCATCCCCCACAGCAAGCACCTAGCTTTCCTGGACGCCTGCTGTGGAGGGTTTTCACCCAGCTTTTCCACATGCTGAATGAGCTAGCCAGCACCAGGGAAAAACTGAGTCGGCACCCATCCCCCCAAAGCAGGCACCTAGCTTTCACTGGACGGCTGCTGTGGAGGGTTTTCACCCAGCTTTCCCACATGCTGAATGAGCTATGCAGCACCAGGGAAAGCTGAGTGGCACCCATCTGCCACAGCAAGCACCTAGCTTTCCTGGACGCCTGCTGTGGAGGGTTTTCAGTCAGCTTTCCCACATGCTGAATGAGCTATCCAGCACCAGGGAAAGCTGAGTGGCACCCATCCCCCACAGCAAGCACCTAGCTTTCCTGGACGCCTGCTGTGGAGGGTTTTCACCCAGCGTTCTCACATGTTGAATGAGCTATGCAGCACCCGAGAAAGCTGAGTGGCACCCATCCCCCACAGCAAGCACCTAGCTTTCCTGGACGGCTGCTGTGGAGGGTTTTCACCCAGCTTTCCCACGTGCTGAATGAGCTATGCAGCACCAGGGAAAGCTGAGTGGCACCCATCCTCCACAGCAAGCACCTAGCTTTCCTGGACGCCTGCTGTGGAGGGTTTTCTCCCAGCGTTCTCACATGCTGAATGAGCTATGCAGCACCCGGGAAAGCTGAGTGGCACCCATCCCCCACAGCAGGCACCTAGCTTTCCTGGACGCCTGCTGTGGAGGGTTTTCACCCAGCTTTCCCACATGCTGAATGAGCTATCCAGCACCAGGGAAAGCTGAGTGGCACCCATCCCCCACAGCAAGCACCTAGCTTTCCTGGACACCTGCTCTGGAGGGTTTTTCACCAGCTTTCCCACATGCTGAAAGAGCTATCCAGCACCAGGGAAAGCTGAGTGGCACCAATCTGCCACAGCAAGCACCTAGCTTTCCTGGACGCCTGCTGTGGAGGGTTTTCACCCAGCTTTCCGACATCCTGAAGGAGCTATCCAGCGACAGGGAAAGCTGAGTGGCACCCATCCCCACAAAGAGGCACCTAGCTTTCCTGGACGCTTGCTCGTGGAGGGTTTTCACCCGGCTTCCCACCATGCTGAATGAGCTATGCAGCACCAGGGAAAGCTGAGTGGCTCCTATCTGCCACAGCAAGCCCTGCTTTCCGGACGCCTGCTGGGAAGGTTTTTCACCCAGCTTTCCCACGTGCTGAATGAGCTATCCAGCACCCGGGAAAGCTGAGTGGCACCCATCCGCAACAGCAAGCACCTAGCTTTCCTGGACGCCTGCTGTGGAGGGTTTTCCCAGCTGGATAGGTTATTCAGCATCTGGGAAAGCTGGGTGACATGGGTCACAGCAGGTGTCCAGGAAAGATGGGTACCTGCTATGGGGGATGGGTGCCACTCAGCTTTCCTGGGTGTTGGATCAGGGAGGGGGGGGGTGTCGAGAGGGGGGGGGGGTTGAGTGGGGTGTGAGGGGGAGGGGGGGTCGAGTGGGAAGGGGCCAAAAGGGGGGGGAGGTCGAGTATGGGGTGAGCCAGGAGTGAAAGGGGGGGGGGGCTGCCCGTTGTGCTGCAGACAATGAAAAAAAACTTCTCTGTACTACTGGACAGGGGCCCGACCTGGAAAGCAGCAAAGGGAGAGGAAATGAGAGCTCTCACACTCTTTTGGGTTTAAATCACAAGGAAAACCGGAGTGTATACAAAAACTCTGTAAAAACTCTGTTTGTGCGTAGGGTGTTAAGGTTAAACCTGCCCCCAAAATTTTTAAACCCATTTGTAAAAAACTCCCTGGGTCCCGGGGGGCGCGGCCCACCCCAAGCAGGTGGTAACTGAAAGCAGGACTTTTTGCTATGTAAATCGTAAGGCGGGACCTGCTAAAGCAAATCGGGGGAATCCGCCCAAAATTTGGGGAAAAATTGGGGAGGGATATATACATCCCCTGAACCCGTAGTTTTTTTTAAGGGAAACCCTTTTTATTTTCCTTAAAATCTTAGATGGAAATTCTCCTTTTCCGTATGGTTTCATGCTATTAAACAAATGTTGACCTCATCACCACATGTTCCTCTTCTTGTTTTGTGCTGTTTGACCTTGTGTTTTTGGATATGTGACATGCCCTCAGGGCTTAGATTTCATCTGCTGATTTCTTAATTTGTTTCAGTCATACAGACACTATATGTTGGTGCAAGCCACAAAGCACCGTGCCAGCTCATAAGACTTTTGGTTGCAGAATTTATTTGGGGGGAAATACAGGCATATACTGGAATAGTCAAAATTCCCTTTTTTCTTCTCCGTGATTTTTTAAAGTCCATGTTTTTTGGTTTCCCTTTTTTTGCGGGTTAATTTTTCCCTGTGGTTTAATCAGAAAATGGATTTGGGGTTACCTTTACCTTGGGATTTTGGGCCCAAAATTTCATACTTGCACAAATTAAACAGCCACTGTTGAAAGCCCGGAAATGAGGGTAGGGTTCTTTTTGGGTTCTGTAATTTTTATAAATTTCCAAAAAAAAAAAAAGTTTTGAAATTCATACAAAATGGAAACAGGGGCCGAAGGGAAAAGGGGCCCCCCAGCTGGGGACCCCAAAAAAACATTCATCCTGGCACCCTGTAAAAGCCCTGTCAAAATGTACAGTAGAAGAATGCTACTAGAAAAAAAAATCACTGCCCTTCCCCCCTAATACGATATTTTACAATAAAAAATTTATGATAAAATTTTGGGGGCCCCCCCCCCCCGTCAAACACATACCTCGGAAAGGCAGTGTCGGGCTTTTTATGTTGAGGGCTTTTTTCAAATTTTCAGGGGCCCAAAAAATTTTCCCGAAAGTTAAATTCAAAAAACCTTTTTGTGTTTTTCTCTACTAAAAGTTAATTTTTTAAACCCCCAACCCTATTGTTTAACCAAAATCATTGCTGCTATTCTGAAAGAAGTAAAGTCCCTTTACCAAACCTTAAGTTCGCCATCAAATTTTTATTTTCACACCCCCTTTTTAAAGGGGGGCGTCTCACTACAAGGATTTCTTTTTTTTGTTAAAGATCTTCAAAAAAAAATCCTTTTTCAATTAAAAACCATTAAAAAGGTCCTAAACCCATTTCCCAGATATCCCCTCTTGTATGGGCTGCATAAACTCCTCAGGGTTTTATAGCTACAATCCAAGGGGCATTGGGGAAGGGAAACGGCCATAGCGTCCCCAGGCCTTTCGTAGTAGATGTTTTTCCATTCTCCAACCCTAAGTTTCGCCGGTTAGAGCAGCTGGAATCGTTTTTCCCAATTTTCGTGAAAGGTTTCTGGCAGACCCGGTGAAAACCTTGGTTTTTGTGAGACTTTTCAGAGAGAAGTCCTAAATATTTGAATCCCTCGTTCTTACTTCAACTCTCAAATTTGTCGGAAACCCCTAAGAAAACGCTCTTTAATTGGGCCCTTTTTTGGGAATTTTTGGGGACAATGGGCGAGGGCCCATTTCTCCCATCTCCCGCATTGCCCCTGCCCAAAGAACCCTCTCAATGAGGAGAGGATCTTTTTTGGCGGTCGAAGGGGTAAAGCGGGCCGGGTTTTTTTTGTCAGGTATTGGCAAGGGGAGGGCCCCTTGGGATGGCCTTGGTACCCCCCCATTAAAACCCGAGGTTTTTTGCGCGCGCACGGTTTTCTAGGTCGTTTAATTTTACTTTGGGAAACTGTCAATCAAGGGTTTTGGCAAAATTTTCCCCGTTACCCGGGTGGTGCCCCCCTGGGGTTTTCCCCCTCAACCCGCTTTTGTGATTGTTTTGTTTTTCTTGGGGGCAAGGCCCCCCATTTAAATTTAACTTGCAAATTTAAATCCATCCTCTTGTTTTAAAGGGAGGGAAAATAACTCAAGGGAAAAACCTCTTGCACCATCACAAAATCTGTGTAATGGCGTCCGGGGGGCCCGCCCTCTCGCAGGAAGAACCCGTGGTCTGTGGGGGGCATTCCCCGCGCCCCGAAGAAAGGTGGTGTTTTTCGCCATTGTAGCGAACTTTTCGGGTTTTCGTTTTGTTTAGGCTTATTTTTCGGGGGTTTTTTTGGGGTTTCAGTAGCTGGGACTTTTTTCCTCGGGGGGTTTTTTGAGAAGGGGTAGTTTAGGTGTGGGGAAGGGGTTGAAAAATTTGTCCATAAAATTTTCTTTTTTACGAAAATTAGCAGAGGGCATAGATTCCGAAAACCGGGGATTTCCCCAAAAGAAAACGTCCCAGGACCAAATTTCGTTCTGTGTGTATAAAGATTAAATTTTAAACGTAATCTTGCGCACCAGAAAAAATTGGGGGGTAACCCCCGGGGGGCTCGGGTATACCATCCCGGGTAGCGATACATAACAGAAAAACAGGGAAAACCCAAAAGATAGGGGGTTTTTTATAAGCCCCTTCGGCTGGGCAACACAACTTTTTATTTTAGCCCAAATTTGTAACCCGAAAGCGTTCCCCCTTTTGGGCAACGCTATTTCCCCACAGTCCTAAAACTTTTAATTAAAAATTTTTTTGCTGCCCAAAAAGGGGATAGTTGGGAACCCGGTTTGAGATATTTGCAGAGGAGAAAACCCCCGGGGTGTGCTCCCACTAAGGGAAAAAAAACAGAAAGTGTTTAAAAAAGGGAACGGGCCTGAACAAAAAAGGGCTCCCCCGGAGGGGATTTTTTGATATTGTACTGTTCCCCCCGGGATCCCGGGGGGTTCCCAAAGGGGGAGAGAAAAAACCCCTTTTCAGGCCCGTTTGCGTGGGTTTCAGGCTCCAGGGAGAAAATTATAGCCGCAGAGTCCAGAGGTGTCCAGTGGGGCCCCTACTCCCCCCGCGCGTACTTTTCCCGGGCCCCCTGTTTGGGAACGCAAAGGGTCCGTGCGGGGTTTCCCCCTTTGCAGGTCCCCCCCAACCCCCCTCTAATCCCCCGTGTTCTCCTCCGGGTGATGATTCCCGCCTTCCCGCACCCCAAATCCTCGCCCCCTTAGTCCCGGGGGGCGGGGGAAGCGCTATCGGAGTCCCTCGCTGAGCCCCCCTACTGTGGAAACCCGTCTCCCCCCGGGGCCCATCTCCGCCCCTCCCGTCCACACCCCCGCTAATGGGGCAGGGAAGAAAGGGCGGATTTTCCCGGGTCTTTCGGCTTCCCGCCAAAATGGGGACTGCGGGGCCTTTCTCCTAGGCCCCCTCGCGGGGAAGGCTCCCCCGCTAGGGCTTTCCCGGGGGATCTTTCCCGGTTTTCCCAAAGCAAACCGGGCCAAAGGGGCCCCAATTCTCCCCGGGGGGTCCTGGGGATTTTTGCAGGGGTGCAGGCCCGGTTTGGCTACACTACACCCGGATCTGTGGTCTTCTTCAGGAAACTGGGGTTAAAAACCGGGCCCTATGGGTTTCCCCCCCCGGGAAAATCCCGGAAGAAAAATTTTGGCAACACATCCCTTTTGGGAAAAGCCCCCCCGTTTTTTTTTTTGTTTGGGGATTTTAGTATCCAATTTTGATGGTAAAAAATTTTATTTTGGGTATACAAAAAGACCCCAGGGGGCTTTAAAAAAATAAAACCCCTTTTAAAAAAGTTCAAAAGGGGTTTAGCATATTCCCGCCCCGCTATGTTGTTTTTTATTATTCTTAGTAATTTCGGTATAAAACGGTTTAACTGTTAGTTGATTTTCTAGGAAACACTTTTTTATTCTAAAGCAGCTGTTTTTCATCCTTCTTTAAAAAAACTTATTTTTTGTTTAATGTCCAGCAATATTGGACAAAAAACCCAAAAATTTTCTTGAAAAAAATTTGTAATTTTCTTTTTTCTGGTAAGGGTTCAGTAAAATTTTAATTTTAAAAAGCAAACCTCCATCCACTTGCTCCCTTTCCTTTGGGGACGGGAAGGGGGGCCTTAAACTGAAATCATTTTTTAGTATGTGTTTTTCTCTAAATGAACAAAAGGGGGGCATTTATCAGATTTACACAGTGTAGTAAATTGGGGGGTTTAAAGGGGACATTACCCATTTTGGGAGACAGAAAAATTTAAATTTTTTGCTCCCAAAAAACAAATACAGCAAAAGTCAAAAGGGGGGTTTTCACTTTCAAAAGTCCCGGACTTTGAAAAAGCGGGTTCTTATTCAAGTTTTTTTTGGGCTGATAGAAAAAAAGGGAAATAAAAAAAAGAGGGTGTTTCTAAAAAACATTAGCTTTTGTTATAGATGGAAAAAAGGAAAACTTTGTTGAGCTCGGGGGAACATGTTTTAAAAACGGGATTTTGCATTTTCCCCTGGCGGTGATTTGCACAAAAAAAGTCTTGGGCCCTGTTTGACATATTTATAAAAGGTCTTGTGGCCA
Source organism: Phyllomedusa bahiana (assembly GCA_025379985.1). Classification (NCBI taxonomy): domain Eukaryota; kingdom Metazoa; phylum Chordata; class Amphibia; order Anura; family Hylidae; genus Phyllomedusa; species Phyllomedusa bahiana. Next base: position 31,588 of record JAODAL010001626.1, read on the forward strand.
AAATGGGTGTAAGTCCAACATCCTCCACAGTTTTGTCTGCGAAATTTTTTTCTTGGGAGCTTGTCATCCCCTTTAATAAGATTAGAACATTTTAAATGTCTCGACAAAAATGTTTTTGCAGAAATGGAAAAAAAAGATTTCCCCCCCCTCTCAATGTTAAAATCCAGAATTTTTTCTTACACTGTATTAATGTTCTGCTGCAAATTTTTATTCCCCTTTTTTAAATGGGTAAAGCAAAAGGGTTTTAAAATTTGAAAAATTATTTTTAAATAGGGGACAGAAAAGCATCCGGGAGTATCTTTATTTGTTATCGCTTTTTGTTTTAAATTTTTTTTTGAAAAAATTGGTTGAAGTTGGGGGGGTAAAGGGCCAATGCCCCAAAAAACTGGCAAATGCAGGCTTGGACTGGCCCCCAAAAGGAGAAGGGGGGGAAAAACCCATGGTGGGAGGGCACCCCGTCCCCCCCCCCTGGGGCCTTTTACATCCAGTTCCCGTACGGGGCCGGGCCCAAACTCTGGGGAAGAAGGGAGGTCCGGGCCCAGGTACCTTCCCCTTTGTTTTCCATGGTTTTTGGTAGAGAGAACAGGTGTGCTCCGCCTGCGCTGCTGTGTTTGGGCCTGGAATGCCCCTGTGAGAGGGCCAACGTGAAGGCCCGGGGTCACAGCTGCGCTGTTATGTCTTTAAAATTTTAAAAAGTGACTTCGGCCCTCCTCGCGCTTCTGTGATGGGAGATTGGGGCCCCTTTTTTGCTCGGAGGGGTTGAAGTTTTGTTGGGGTTTTATTTTTGTGTAGCTTTTATCGGGAAATGGGGGGCCCCTTTTTTATCCCGGCCAAAAATTTTTTAAAAAAGGGGTATTTTGGGTTGGGCGAATTCAAAAAATTTTGTTTTTGCGGGGGTTTGCCGTTTTCCCGGGTCAAAAATCGTTTCGCCCCGAATTTTTTTGGAGAAAATTTGCGTTAAAAAAAAGTTTTTTCCTGGCTGCTGGAAAAGCCGGGAAGGTTTGGGTTAAAAACTTTGTGCCATGCTAAAATGAAATTGGGGGGCGGGTTTGGTTTCATAAAAATTGCTGTGTTTTAGTATGACACGCCATGACACCCGCCCCCTCTTGGGGAATCGCTTCCTCTTCATTCTTGGGCAAAAAACAGGCCAAAACTGCCAAAAACTAAACCCGGGGAAACACGGCTATGAAAAAGTCATGATCAACCCCAAAGCTGGAAAGACCGAGTGGGGGCCCTAATTTAACTACAATAGCTTAAAAGGGAAACCCAAAATTTAGTGGGTTTTCCCTGGAGCCTGAACGGGGTCGCAGCCCCGTAAGGGGGACGTAACAGAAGGGGCCCTTCCCCCAAGGCCGTGTCACGTGTCCCCCGAAACCCCCTCCCCCGGGGCTCCCCGGGGGGAACTCGGGGCTGCCCCCCGTCTGGCCCACGGCGGATCAGTCAGTGTTGCGGCTCGGGTCCCGGCCCCTCCTTATTTTCCCGCTCCCGCGCCTTCTGTCCTCCGGGCCCGGCCGGTTTGGCATGCCCCCTCGCGCGCCGACTCTCTTTGGATTTAAAAAGGGCCAGTACGAAATTTTTTGGTTTTAAAAGGCTGGAGGGGGAACCTTTTTTAAAAATTTTTTGGGGTTTCCCTTTTTTCCCGGTTTTTGTGCCTTCAGGCCTTTAGGGAAGGGGTTTGTTTTCCCGTTTGTTTTTCCCCACTGTACCGACCGTCTCGCTCCGTTTTTAAACCAAAACCCTTTTGCCCCCTGCCCTGCCTTTTATGGGGGGCCCCACAAACCTCCCACAGTCACGACTTCTTTTCCCACGTTCCCCCTTGGATATCACCGCATGAAAAGTCCCGCCAGTGGAAACGCCGGGGTTGGGTCTCCGCCACACCCGTCCATCCCGCTTTGGGGGGCTCTGGTAAAAAACCCGGGGGGTTCTTTTTTTGCCCCCTTTCCCTGGGGGGGCCCTTCCCACCAATCACTTGGGCGGCCCAGCGGATTATTCCAAAGCCTTTTCCAAGCCGAGCTTTAAAACCAAATACCGGGTTGCCCAACAAAAATTTTGCCCCAAAACCTGGTGTGGAAAAATTCTGATCAGTTAGGGGCCCCAAAGTTTGGGGAGTTGGGGGGGGGGAGAATTTTTGGGGGGGAGGGGTTCAACGGGGGCCCCCAATTTTGGGCCCCTTTTTTTTAATTGGGGGGTTCCCTTTTTTTTTTGGGTAAAAAATTCGTTTGTAAAAGGAAAAAAGGGGTTCCATGGGAACGGAGAGGGGGGCTGGGAAATTTTTGAAATTTTTCCAGGGGTTTTTGATACTTTTTTGGCCAACCCTTAAAGGGGGCCTTCCTTTAAATTTTTGAATAAAAGGTGGGGAAACCCAAAAACCATAGTGGAAACTTTCATAGAGTGGGGGGAAAAGGGGGGGAAAACACCCTTTAGGAAACCCAGGGGGGTCCGGGTTGTCAAGGGGGGGAAATTTAAAGGAAAAAACATTTAAAGCTTTTTTACTTTAATTCTTATTAAGCTTTTTAGGGGTTTTTTTTAAACTCCCTTTTACTGATATAAATTTCCCCTTTATGAACTTTCGTTATCTCTCAAAACAGTTTCCCCTTTGGGAAGGGATGGGGGGCCCCCTTTATAAAAGGCAAAGGTTTTTGGCCCCCCCTCCTCCCCCAGAGGGTTTCAGAGAGGGTTGGAAAGGGTGTCATATAGTTTAAGGCTTATTCCACACCCAAATTTTTTTCTGTCTTTAGCAAAACTACCTTTTTAACCAATTTTTTAGTGAAAAAAAAATGGGGTTTTTGTGTTTAAAAAGTTCTTTTGGGAAATTGAAATTTTACAGGATTAAACTTCGATTTTTTGCCCCAGCCAAGCGTTTGGGTCTTCCCCTTTCGCCCCCAAGGTCCCGGCAGAAATTAATTAAAAATAATTGGAGGAGGTTTTTTAATTAAAAGGGAAAGGGAACCAAAAGAAAATTTTTTTCCCAAACCTGTTTTAATCATCTTGGGCCCAATTGGTGCCGGGGCTCCCCAAACCCCCCCGGGGATTTCCGGGGGGGGGGGAAAAGGCCTTAATCGCCCTGCACGGCCCTTTGGGTCCCCAAATTCTTGGGGGCCCAATTTTAAACCCCGGGAATAGGAAAGTTCACGGTTTTTTAAAAAATTTTCCAATAAATTATCTTTTTTTTTGGGTCCCCCCCCAGTAAAAGTCTTTTGGTGGTTGTCGCCTCCCTTACGGGGAAACCTGTGAAAGCGTTCGGTGTGCTCCAGGGTGTGCTCTGGTACATGTATGCGTTTAATGGTTAAAAATTTTTAAACCCCTCCCTTTTTTTAATGAAACTGGCTTGTTGCCCCAGAAATCGTGACTGGATAGTGTATTTTCCTTTCGGTTTTCTTTTCGTGTGGGTTTGGAGAGTTGGCTCCTAAATGGGAAAAAAAAATGAGATATCGGGGAAAAAGCACCAGGTAGCGGGCCCGAAAACCGGGTCTTAAGTTTTTTTACGATATGGGTTTTAGACGGGCGATTTTGCATTCAATAAAGAAAAAAGGGGGCCCAAATTTGTCAAAGCTTGTTATAGTTTTTGGGGAAGCGATCTAAAGGAAAAAGGGTTTAAAAATTTGGGCCTTAAGCCTGTTTTGACAGAAGATTTGGGTTTTTGGAAAACCCTGTTTTGACGGGAAGATCTGGGTTTTTGTTTTTCCCTTTTTTAACAGATGGTATTTTTAGTTGATATTTGGATTAGCTGCTAAACGACCCAAAAAGAATTGTTTAAAGGGGTTTTGGGGTTTTGGTTCGGAATTATTCTCAAAATACACATGTTTTTTTTTTGTTTTTTTTTTTTTTGGGAAAAAAAAACCTCTTTCGGGGTTTAAATTTTTTTATTAAAGCTCTAAATTTTTTACTTTAAACATAAAAATTTGGCAGTGTGGATAACCTTGGTTTTCCGATTCCCAAAGAATCTTTTTTAGGGTGGGGGGGGGGGGGTCAAGCTGGTAGTGCTGCACATTTTCTCCCCTGGGCTGTATGGCTACTACAAATTATAGCGCTCAGGAAAAAGGTTGGTTGGGTAGTTTGTTCGAAAAAAAAAAAATTTAAAAAAATTTTTAATATGAGAATTGAGAAAAAAATTTAATGCTCTGTTTTAAAAGAGCATAAATCACGGCGTTTAAGTAGCATTTTGGGGAGACCCACTAAAAGAAAAAAACCGATGTTTTGGCAAAGCAAAATTTACTTTTAAAAATGAAGGTAAAAAATAGAAGGATTTGAAGAATGATATGTATAAAAATGAGCTGCCGCTTTTCCCAAAGATGGCGACTTTAATGTTGGTTGCTGGGGTTAAAATTCCTTTAACGCTGAAATTTGGGGTTTGTTTGGTGGGGGGGGAACGTACAACACTGTTTTACACTTGTATTACCTCAAAAAACCTTTCCCCTCCCGGTATTTTTCCCTCAGCTCCGTGCCAAAACCTTTCCCCTTTTTTTCTGTTAAAAAAAATTTTTATGAAGTTCAACATTTCTCTGTATCCCGGAAAAGGGAAAACCAAACCCCCGCCCTTTTCAATTTTTTGTGGCCAATTTGTAGTCCAAAGCAATCCAAAGAACCCAGATGTTCCCGGGGTTTAGCTTTAACAGCGGGGCCCTTTGATTCACCTTACTTTACGATCCCCCTCCCTCCAAGCAATTCACTTTTTAATATAAAAATTTTAAAAATTGATATGAAAAATGTGTGTATAACTTTGCCAGCACCCTGCACATCCCCAAAAAAAAACACACCACCCCGCCAAAGCAAAAAACCCCCTTACCCTTTTTCCCCAGGCTTCTAAAAACACCCCACTCCTCTTAATTTCCCCCTATTTTTAAATTTCAGTGATTAAAGAGAGGAAGAGGGGTAAAGGAACAAGTTGCCCTTAGACACGGATGCCGGACCCATTCCCCCCCCCCTTAAAACCCCAAAATTTAAAATAATCCGTATTTTTTCCTTTTGCTTTACAGCCACTCCCACTGTGGGTTAGGGGAGGGGCAAAATTTTTCAGAAAAAACCCCTTGAAATTCCCGGGGGATACTGACCCCCAAAATCCCATCATTTAAACTCTTCAACAAAAAGTCACCGTTTGGGCAAATAATTGTAAACCCCAAAGGGGGAATATTTTGTTTTAAATGTTTAATTTCCCAAAACACTGTCACGGGTGGTCCCGGCCCCCCCACCCGGGCTGAGGGCACCCCGTGCTGTCACCCGTTTGGGGCCCCCCGCGGGTCCCCTGCCCTGCCCCGGGTTTGGGGGGCCCCGGGTTCCCCCTTACCTGCCCGCGCTCCTGAGTCCTTCCGTCCTCCTGACCGGCCGGCCCCGCGCGTGCCCGCCCTTTAGGCGCCGCGCCCGGCTTCGGGGATTTAAAGGGGCCGTACGTCCTTATTGGTTAAGGTGGAGGTGACCTTTTTAAACCCTCTTCCTTTCCCGGGCACCTTTGCCGGATCTTTTTGTGGTTAGCCTTAGAGAAGCTTCTAGTGCCCGTTTTTTTGACTTCCGTGACCCTACCTCTTCGCTCCCGTACCGACCCCGAAACCCTTGCCGCCTGCCCCGACCTCTTGCCTGTCCCCCGACTTGCCTACGTCTCACTTCTGTACCTCGCTTGCCCTTGGGTGCCCGAAGCAAAATCCGCCCCCGTACGACCTGGTAGTTCCCGCCCAGCAAGTCCTCCCGCTTTGCGGCGGGGTCTGGTGGAAAAACCGGGGTTTTTACTTAGACTTTCCTCCCTGGTACGGTTAACCATGCTTGCGGTGGTCCAGGGATCCCTACCTGATTTGTTCAATCATGATGTTTGTCTTTATTACCTCAATTTGGGAACAAACACCATTTACCTTCATTATGGGGCATTTTATTTCAGGTTTTTAAGGCAGTTGTCAATCCTGCAAATGGCAATCTCCGGAAACGAGGTGGGATAGGGCACAAAAGTTCAATAGGTGGGAGGGAACACAAGCCGTGATGACTTCTTTCACGTTCTGGGGGTCTGCCTTTTCCGTGTCCACGACTCGTCACCCAGCGGAAAATTAAACGTGATTACATTATCCATGCTATTGGACCCCGTAAATAATAACGATCCCATAACAATTTTTGTTCGGGCCTGCTGGAAAAAAACTATAATAACGTAAATTTGAAGTGGCCCAAGCGAACAAGTTCCAAGCGGGGCGTCCAAAAACCGCCCATTTTCCCTTCGGGAAATCTTTGCTTTCCCCAAACCAACGGCATGTTTACAGGGCCATCCCCTCACCCCCGCCAAATAACTTTTGAGCAAAAAACCCCAAATTTTTCCCCCCAGTACGGAAATCCCAATACAACAAAACGCTATGGCCAAATGTCTGAAGATTAAAAGGGCTCCCCCCCTTTTTTTACCCCAAAACCCTTTTTTAAACTCCCCCCCCGGGAAAAAATTCACCCTTACTCAGGAGTTTTAAAACCTCATTTCCCCGTTAAAAACCTAAAAAAAACCCCCCACATTTCCCCACCACCCCCAAACCCCAAGCCATTAAATTGACTTACCCCTCCCTTTCCGGAAACACCACCACCATCACCTCCTAAAGCCACTGGGGCCCTTTTTTCCCCGGCCGTTCTACCTTCTCACCCATCACGCCACCACAATACCTCAGGATCAACCAATCTACTTTGCCTTTTACACCCAACAAGCAAAAAATTTACTGACCCAAATGCCAACCCTGAGAAAAAATCCAAAGGGCTTTTTTACTGGGGCCCTCACCCAGATACAGAAGACAATATTCTGCTTTTTGGGAAAGACCCTATACCATGTTTCCACATAAAGGCTGGGGATTCCTTTTGGCCTATCATCAAATCAGCCCCCCAAGAAGACACTTTTGGGGAACTTTCATGCTTATCTGGAGAAGAGTTTTTGCCGTCGTCTTCTTTTCCTTGGGGGGCCAAGGAACGTTTGGGTTTAATCCCCCCATGAATATCTTAAATTTCTACCAGAGCCCCCAACTGAACCCCGTGGAGAATTTTTATCACCGAAGGTCGGGCCCCTTACCCCGGCCCATGGTTTTTTGAAATGAACATTTAAGGGCCCCCAAAAACCTCTTTTCAAGGGTTGTTTTTTTTATGGGGTTTACTTACCCCTATTTTGGGAAACTTTGAAACAATTTCGAGCAAAATATGAAAAGATTTCCGTCCGGAAGGGTCAATTTCCCTCCCCCTTGCAAAAGGCACAGACTGATTCACCCCCAACAATTGAAGAAAGATCTACATTTTTTCCCAACTTCGGGGACCCCCAAAGGACCCTATATCCCAATCCTGAACTGTACTTTTACAATCAACCACAAAAAAATATCCCTAGACCTAAAACCCATCAACTCATATGGCCTAATGGTTCAAGGGAAAAGTCCAACACACCCCTTCGGGGCGGACAAGGCCAAACTCGAAAACTTTTTTTTTAAAACGGGCAACCAACCCGGACATATCAAAGGGAAAGGTGCCGTGCAAAAGGGCTCGTGACGACAAAAGGAAACTTTCTCCCCAAATGGCCCAGCAACTCCCGGGGCAAAAAACCCTCAACATAAAATAAACCCTTCAACCCAGTATCAATTTTTTTGAATATAAACCGCCAAGATTCAACCAAAAAAAACAAAGGGCAAAACCCTCAGCCCTACATTTAATAACCCAAATTCATTGGACCTAAATTTAAACCAATTTTAAAAACCATTTTCCCGTACCAACAAGCAAATCCTAAAGATGCTTTTAAATCCGCCTTTTAAAATCTCAAGACCCCCCCCCCTATCGCCCCTCTTTCCAAAAGGGATTCCGGCAAACCTTGTCTAAAGTTTTTCCTCAATGCTTCAGAGAACCCCCACTTTTTAGTCATTTTTGAACTAGTTTTGCCCTCAATCATAAAAAATTTAAAAATGGCCACCAATTTCCCTTTTTCCTTGTAGATACGGGTGCAGCCAAAATGGGTTCTGAAAATTTCTAACCCATTCCCCCGGGAAACGTAAAATTTTTTCCCCTTCCTAAATTACATTTCATGCGTTGAAGTGGTTTGGACAAACCCATCCCAGACCCCGGCAAAACCCCTCCACTTTTCCCAAAATTGGTTTATCATGGACTCCTGTCCTAGACTACAAAACCTCCCTATTTCCCCAACTAATCTTTTTAAAACTGATTTCTGAAAAACGATGAATGCTACAAACAGATATAATTCTTCTGGAATGAAATTTTGGACAACAATACTCCAATTTCACTTTAAGCTCTACAAGCTTTTTTCTGCGCTTCACATGTTTTAATCCACCCCCAAGAAAAACCCTCCTGAATTTTGATCTAAAGGTCCGGGATGATGTCGGCATACTTCCAGCCCTCCCCGGGACATGTTTTTTTTTGAAAGGGTCTACCCCCCTCGCTTTCCTCAATACCCCTTTTAAAAAGCATGATCAAGAACAATCCCCTGGAGTCACAAATCAAACTTCCCCTTTTGGGATAATGGGGTGCTCGGGCCCACTGCATTTCTCCTGCCAAATCACCCGTTCTCCTTTTCACAAAAAAATTTTACCCCTGGTAAAACCCCAAAAATACCGTTTGTTCAGGACTCAGGAGCATTTCATTGCGAAAAACCGGATTTTTAAAAACCCTTTTGGCCCCAAAAGGGCCAAAAGTTCTTTCTCACCCAAGCCCCTTCTTCACGCCTACTTCACAGTCAAAGGGTTTTTCTACAAGTTTTCTTCAGTGCCCCCCACTACACAAGAACTTTCAATACCCTTTTTGCTTTTTCATTTATCATGGTACCCGGGCCCCCCCAAAAAACGAGGTTTGTTTTAAAAGGGGGCACGAACTCCCCCCAACCAGTTAACTCAACCTTGAAAGGAAAATGTATATATTCTTTTTTGCGTTGCACCTGATTTTCCAACTTGCCCAATCAAGCCCCTTTGAGTTTTTCTTCAACATTTGCATCAATCAATTTGTAAAGTCTCACAGCCCCCAAGGCTCCAATGGTGTTCAAGAAATTTTGTTTTCCTGGGAACATTACTTATGAAAAGGGTTTCCCAAAACCCCTTTAACCAAAGGGGTTTCCCCGGGGAAAACGGGTTAAATGCTCATTTCTTCACCGAACAATCTAAAAAAAAACTAAAAGGGAAATTCTAGGCCCCCGGTAAACTTACTGTCGTCAATGGATACCCCAATCCCCTCCGGGTCTTAAAGCAAGTTTTTTTAAATATTCTTTCAAGGACAATTTTTTACATCAAAGGGAAATCTCCTTGAGGCACAAGAGTGTTTTTTAAAACCTGGGTAAAAAAAAAAAAAAAAAATTATCCTACAAGTTTCCCGGGTCTGGGGAAAAACCCGGGCTACTCACACCATTCAACCTCTTCCAATTTTGAAGACTAAGGGGCCCCCCTCTGAAGTCTTTTACACAAAAAACACGGAGAGCGAAGAGACCTCTTGGGTACTATTCTTGCAAGTTAATTTCCTTTTTTCACCGGGGCTGCCCCTTTCTTGCCCCCAGAGCTATCATTGGCACAAAATTCCTTTTTTGAAAAAAACTCAAGACTTTATTTTAAAGGCCCTCCAGTCAAGTTTTTGGCTTATGATTTACAAGGGATCCTGAAAAAGTCGCAGCAACCCCATCCCCAGAAACAGCACCATTTCCCCTATACAATGCCCTTACTATGGGCCCGAAAATTTTCACTTTGAAGAGATGTACTACCCCTTTAAACCCCGCCAAATCCCGCTTTTCCCTCTCAAGGGGGGAAAAATGAAGAGAAAAAACATCCCAAACCCCAGATAAAAACCCCGACTGCCGCCCGGGAAAAACCCCTTCATGAACTTCTTGAACAAATGGAGGGGAAACCTCCCCCTTTCCCAAATGTCCCCTACATCCAAGTTTGGGAAACCCCCGAAAAATTCCTTCTTTACAGATGGATTCCCCCGATATGGGGGAGATCCCAAGGGCAATTTTATAAAAGGATTTGCGTGGTTACCTTCAAGAAACCAGAAGGCTGCAAACTTTTCCTTCGAGAATAACCCGCCCCAAAAAGGTGAACTCTGGGCTGAAAAGGGAAACTTGTAAGCTCACCAAAGAAAGACCCTGAAAATAAAACACCGACTCCCGCCCATGAATTTGGCCCGAATTGGCCCCGCAGGTTTCCAAAACAGCTATGAAAGGGCCCCTCAAGAAACAATAAAAACCATTCAGACTCTGATGCATGCTCTCCCAATTTTCCCGCTCAAGGGCCGTTTTGGAAAAAACCCAAAAGCCCCCGGAAGAAAAAAAACAGTGGGAAATAGAAAGGGACCTACAGAGGGAACTTGGCGCAAAGGGCCCCACTCCCTTCCCCCAAAATTTGAGAGGAACAGGGGTTGGGTGTATAATTTTTCTTAAAAAGAAACAGAGAAGAAAGAAGAAAAAGGAAAAAGTTTAGAAGAAAGAGGGGAGAATTGAAAGAAAAAGGGAGAAATTTTAAGGAAAAAAGAAGGAGAATTGAGAAAAAAGAAAGGGGAATTTTGGGGAAAAAAGAAGGAAAAAAAGGTGAGAAAAGAAAAAAAGGGGAAAAAAGAAGGTGAGAAGAAAGAAGAAGGAAAAAATAGAGAGGACAAAAAGAGAAGAGACAAGGGCAAGAAAGCATTGAATCCAAGGGGTTAAAACCCGTCCCAAAAAACCAAATTTTAAAAATCGAACAAGCCCAAAGGAAAGGAAAAAGGGTTGGGAGGAAATTTGGGGGCAAAAGATACACCCAAAATGGATTCCAAAGGAAAAGGGCAAAAAGACTTTGTTTTTCCAAGGGCATTATATCCAGCCTTTTACACAATGGGACATAGTACTACCCACAGAGGAACTAACCAGATGATTTCTTCAAACAACAAAAATTTTACCTGGCACCCGAATCTTTTTTTCCAAGAAAGTAACTAAAACTAGAATTGTGAAAAAATTCAATACTTTAAACCCCGGAGGGCTAATGCCAACACCAAACATTGCTAAAAACTAAATCCTCTCCAGCGGTCCAGATTGAACACATTTAATTACCCAAGAGTTTTAAAAAATAAAAAGTATGTTTTTTAGTATGGGGGAAAATTTTCTGAGGATGGCCTGAAGTCTACCCATGAAATGCCAAAACCACCGTGAAAAAAACCCATTGGGCTTTAAATTTAATTTTGCGATTTTGGGGTTTTTTGGATTATTAAATCTGAAACCAAAGGGCCTGCCTTTTCTTCAGAAAATAACCAGAGACATTTTTGGGAAAATAGTAGGAGCTGACCCGACCTGTACACTCCCTACAATACCGAATTTACAGGAAATTGGAAAGAATGGGAAAGCCACTCCCGAAAACAAAATTCTGAAGGCTAAACAAATAAACAAACTCTTTCCCGGCCCCAGAAACCAACCCATTTCACTCTAATTTTTCCCGAAATACCCCCAAAAACCCCCACTGGTCTCACTCCTCAGGAGGGAAATATTTCTCCAAAGGGCCCCCCCAGATTAGGGAGGGTTTTAAAACATAGCAGTTGAGTTTCAGGGAAAATAAACCTTGAAAATAAAGTTATAAAAACTGTGTAAATTGGGTTGAAACTAATCCATGCCATAGGGGTTCTCCTCCATTCCAGAAACCCGACTCTGATCAAAGTTACGATCTGGTGACTTTGTGTTGGGGGCAGAAAAAACTCAGAATCTCTTTTGGGGCCCCCCATTTGACCAAAAACCAAGTACTCCTGATTCCCCAACCTCAAAAAAACTTGAAGGAACCCCACCCACCTGGGTGCATTCTTCCAAAACTTGGGGCCCAAAAAAGTGGGCTGCCCACCAAAAAAAATCATCATGAACTTTTCCCTTATCCTTTTTTTGTTTTCCCAGTCTGGATGTTGTTTAAAAAAAGCAAGAGGGCCAACCAAGGAGGGTTGCCGGGTGAATTCAAAACAGGGACCAGTCAAAGGGTTTTTAATCACTTACCCCCCCAAAAACAATCAAACCCAAAATTTTGGACTGGGGAAATTAAAATCTATTGAATCAACAGAGGTTTGATAATTTCCCCAATCCTTTCAAGGTATAGCTGAAAAATTAAGCGCCCCCCTCCATCATGACTCTCCCCGAATTTATTGAGGTTTTTTAATTAAAAAACAATCCATTGGGGCCTCTGCCCGGGGGCTGCTCTAGGTTGGGCCAAATTGGGGGGTCGTTGGGCAACGGTCCCTCCCAAACCCTTTTAAAGGGTCTGCGAGGAGGCCGGCGGTTGCTTTGGGTTTCAAACCCCCTTTAAGCAAGCCCGACAGTGGTTTTAGTGGGTTTAACACCCGCCCCACCGGGTTTACCCTGGGTGTCTAAGGGTAGTGACCTTTACCCATTCTTTCAGTTTTTAAAGGGAAAATCATAATCATCATTCATGCTCCCAAGGGGGGGAAATTTTTATTTTTTTTGGGGGGGCTGTCAAGTTGGTAATTTTTAAAAAAAAAAACATCAAAAGTCTGTTTTTCCCCTCATTACATTCTTATTTAACTCATCAGATAGTTTTGGGGTTTAAAATGCTTTTTTCTCTAAAAACATCCCCTTTTCCAACTAAACAGAAAACTCTCCAACAGCTTTCCCCTTTAGACAGATGCAGTGTCCCGTTAAAGGCAAAGAGATTCAAGGCCTTCCCCCCCCCCAATGATACAGAGGAGAAACTTTTGGGAAAGTGTCATAAAAAAGCTAATGCTTTAAAACATACATTTCAAATTATAAAAAATTTTCTCTTAGGGAAAACCCCCAAAAAACCAATCATTTTAAGGGGATAAAATTGTCATGTGATTAAAAAAGGTTTTATTTGGGAAATTTAAATTTTTGGGGGAATTAAACTTCAGATTTTTTATGTCCCAGCCAAGCTAAGGGTCATACTTTTTCGAGCCTCCGCTGCCGGGAGCATTTAAAACTAAATAATTAATTCGGGAAGGAGGGTAATTTAGGAATTTGGAAAAAGGAATGGAACAAAGAGAATTTTTCCCCAAACCAATTTAAAAACATCTTGACACAGTGGGGACAGCTTTAGTTTGGTAGCAGCAAAGAGTTTGGCCACAGAGTGGCACAATGACAAATTCTGGAGGTGGCAGCAATATCAGGAGACCACAGAATGGCACAATGACAAATTCTGGAGGTGGCAGCAGCATTAGGAGCCCACAGAGTGGCACAATGACAGAGTGTGGAGGTGGCAGCAACATCAGGAGCCCACAGAGTGGCACAATGACAAATTCTGGAGGTGGCAGCAGCATTAGGAGCCCACAGAGTGGCACAATGACAGAGTGTGGAGGTGGCAGCAACATCAGGAGCCCACAGAGTGGCACAATGACAAATTCTGGAGGTGGCAGCAAAATCAGGAGCCCACAGAGTGGCACAATGACTGTGGAGGCGGCAGCAACATAAGGAGCCAACAGAGTGGCATAATGACACAGTGTGGAGGTGACGGCATCAACAGCAGCAGCATAAGGTCAGACAGTGGAACAATGACGAATTCTGGAGGTGGCAGCAACATGATTACGCCACAGAGTGGCAGAATGACAGAGTGTGGAGGTGGGTGGCAATACCAGTCCCTGGTAAAAATGGTGGGAGGCAGATGGAGCAACTGGCAGCAGATGTGTGGCATCGGGCGGATGGCAGCATCAGAATAGTGGTTGAGGCAGGTAATTAGAATCCAGACTCATTTCTCAAAGTTTTGGTGAGGCGTCATGGCTGATCTAATCTGATGCATAAGGCATTGGTGTGTGGAAATCCTGGCCGATCCATGCCTGATTCATCTTGACAAAGGTCAGTCTCCCCACATTTTGGGTGGACAAGTGGGCTCTCCTTGGGATAACGATGGCCCCTGCCACACTCAACACCCACTCTGATGCCCCACTACTTGCCGGGCAGGACAGTCTCTCCAGTGCAAACTTGGCAAGTTGTGGCCACACATCCAGTTTGGCTACCCAGTAGTCCAGCGGATCTTCTACCTGGAGTGGCAGAGTACTGTCCAAGTAGGCCACCACCTGCTGGTTCAGGGGTTTGCTCCAGGTCCTGCTTGTGCGGGAGTACTCTCCTCACTAGGGGGGTAAAGGGAAGCTGCTCATCAACGACTCCAGATTAGGCTGTGCTGATGGAGCGGGCTATCTCCTACGCCCCCACCTCCCCACAGCAGCCGTGGCGGGGGTACGTGGGCGAGGAGGAACCCCCCGGTCAGACCTGACAGAGGATGGACCATGGCGCACAAAGGCAGCGGCCAACTGACTACTCAGGATTTCTGTATAGTATGCCAGTTTCTCCTCCCTCTCGGCAACTGGATAAAAGGCTCCCATTTTGGACCGGTAGCGAGGGTCCAAGAGGGTGGAGAGCAAGAAGTCATTCCTCTGCCGGATGGTGCCTATTCGGCTGTCACTAGTCAGGCAAATCAGCATGCTGCGAGCCATCTGCGCAAGTGACTCTGGGGGGACTCCCTGCCTCCATCTCCACTGTATACTGCCACGTTGCTTTCGGGGTTTCTTTCTGCCTCGTCTTCCTCATCTCCATCTACCTCCTCCGGCTGCTCCTTCTCCTCCTCTCCTGTCACCTGAGTAGAAAAACCACTCATTTCGCCAGACTCGGCTGGTGCTCCAATCTCCTCCTCCTCCTCCAGTTCAGCACCCACCGGACTCATGTGCCCGTGAGATGTAGTCGCCAATCTCCAGTCCACTGTCCAGACAGATTTTTCAGCTTCTGTTCCAGGACATGAAGCAGTGGAATGACGTTATTCATCCATTAGTCCTGACGACTGACCAATAACGTGGCCTCCTCAGAGGGCCTTAGCAAACGGCAGGTGTCACGCATGAGTACTCCTGTCCGCTTGGATCATCAAAAAATCGTTAATGGCCTTTCTCTGTTCATACAGTCGGTCTAACATATGGAGGCTGGAATTCCAACGGGTGGAAACATCGCATATCAGCCTATGTTGGGGGAGGCCGTTCTGCCGCTGCAGCTCAAGGAGGGTGTGTTTGGCTTTGTTGGAATGGATGAAGTGCATGCACAGTTTCCTGGCCATTTTTAGAATGTCTTGCAGATGGATGGAAGACTTCAGGAACCTTTTGACAACCAGATTGAACATGTGCGCCATGCACGGTGCATGGGTCATCCCTCCTCGGTGCAGCGCGGACACCATGTTCCTTCCATTGTCTGTGACCATCGTTCCGATTTGCAGTTGTCGCGGAGAAAGCCACACATTGATTTCTTGTTGCATGACGCGGATCAGTTCCTCCCCTGTGTAACTTCGTTAGCCCGGGCAAACCAGGTGTAGAACTGCGTGACACCGCTGTGCCCTGCACATGTGGTATGATGGAGCAGCACTGGAGGCTGAGGTGGTGGTGGAGGAGGAGGCGGACATTTTGGGGCAGGAGCAGCAGTTTGAAACGTGGACGAGAAAGCGGCGTCTCCTGTCCAAATTGCTGTTGTGGTGGCAGGGAGCACATTACCAGTGGGCCGAAAGGACATGTACTGGCCTGACCGTAGTTTTCGCTCCAGACATCCGCGCTGCCGTGCACCTTGGAACAAACCGATAAGCTCAAGGAATGGCCCACCTTCTGTTCTACATATTTGTGAAGGGCTGGTACTGCCTTTTTCGAAAATAAATTACGGCTTGGGACTCTCCACCTCGGTTGGCACAAGCTATTAGCTCTCTGTATTTTGCAGAGTCCACCACTTGGAAAGGGAAGGACTGCAGTACCAATAACTTGGACAGGAGCACGGTCAGCTTCTGCACCTTAAGATGGTTGGACGCATACTGCTGTCTCTTGGCAATCGCCTCAGTGAACAACTGCTGGCGCCATGAGTGGTGAGGAGCAGGAGCATCTGGACCGAGAGATGATGGCAAAGACAAACAGCTGCCTTCGGCAGAGGTGGTGGAGCCTTAACTGGCTGAAATTTCATGCATGCCAGGGTGCTGTGCTGTTGCTGCAGCAGGATGGACCACCCACATCTGAGCCACATTTTTTCCCAGGGCCCCTGGATGGTGATGCTGCATGTGTTGATGCAAGGCCGTGGTGCCAACGTTAGTTCCCTGGCGACGCTTCACCCTTTTTGCTCAGATTCTAATATACACAATGTTCGGCTCCTCCGGTGTTTTAGCCACACTGCCGAGTAGGTGATTTTACCGCCAACGCTCCGCACTGAGTGACTACTACCGCCGCTGCCGGTACTTTCTTGGACCTGCAAAGCGGGTTTTCTACCCGTGTTCATTTGGCTCCCGACCTCGCACTGCTGCCATTCTGCTGACTCCCGGCCACACTACTGACTTGCTGGCTCACCGCTGCTTGATGTGCAAGCTGACGCCCTCTTCTCCTGACAATGATGAAGCCCTTGCTTCACCCGGCTCCCAAGTGCGATCGGCTACATCATCATCGATTACTGTTTGATTGTCACTGCTGTCCTCCTCAGCGGTCTTGGTATGCAGACAACATAACCTCCCATGAAACTCTCCACATCTATACTTTGTCGCCTACTGCAAGAAGCAGGGGATGTCTGCCCCACCTCTTCGCTGCCAGGTAGCTGCTGACTGTCCTCAAATTGTTCGCCCTCGCTATATAGTGGCGCTAAGCCTAGATCACATAGTAGTTCTCTGGCTGAGGGAACCGAACGGGACAGAGATGGGTTGAGGACAGGTGAGGGCCGCTGAGCTGTTCCCGGGCCATGCCAACTAAGGGTTGTGTCTGACGAACCCACTGACTCTTGACTGGGGTTGTCAGATGTCATCTGGGACGAAGTTAATGACCTAGTCAAGCAATTAAGAACCCTTGGGTTGGTGGTTAACACACAGCCGCTAGATGACACCGGCAGTTCTGGCCTCGCCGAGTCACCCCTGCTGGGATGTCCCCTTACTGCGCTGCGACCTGTGCCTGCTCCAGGAACGTTTGTGCCACTGCCACTCGTATGTGAAGGGCCTGCCACCTCTCTTTCTGACATACTGTTTGATCAAAAATGTACAGACTCTGTTTAATGAAGATGTCCGTATATGATCAATACACACCCTGTATTTGACTCCAAATTAACCCACTAACAACAGGCTAAATTAACCCTTGGATATAAAATACTCTACAGAAAAAAACAGGTTAAAGCATAGGTCCAACAGTTTTATCTTGTACTTGTTGATAAATTTCCTTCATTGTGCATTGGATGCTGACTTCATATGAAAAAGATTGCTTTACTTTCACTATGTTTGCCCTTTATACCACTCCACTGATGTGTCTAATCCACACAGTATATACATTCGGCAAATAGGGTGCCCAAAGATGCACCTGCAAAGCATCACCATTGTATTATTGCTTTGGACAACTCTGTCTGTTGTTGCATTTCTCTTCATGGATTTCAAATTTTGGAATGTGATGCAGCTATGTTATAACTATGTTACTTTAAATGAAATTTATGGCACAAAACTGTTAGGGTAAGTCTCCATGGCATAGAAAAATGAGTGTATTTTCGGCGGTTTTTAGGATTCTAAAACCACTGAAAATATGATTGTTCTGCCAGCCCATAGACTTTAATAGAAAAAATTACCTGTAGTCTACACAGGTTGTTTTTTATCTGTTCATTTTCAACATGTTGTATAATCTGCCGGCGTTTTGAGTTTTGCTGTCGGTTTCCCATATGAGCCGACCGTGGTTTTTACGCAAAATGTGAAAAAACTGTGGTCGTGCATTGGAAAAAAAACTGTCGTTTTTTTTCCGATACGGTGTAGCCATAGCCCTAGAAATAAGATTATGTTACTTAATTTTATTTTCATTTTTTTTAAAGGGGGCAAATGATGCCTGTTACTAACCAGGTCTAAGCTATCTTTGTAGGAGAAAGCAATACTGATTGCTCACCATCTGCAATGTCCAGCAGCTTGTTGAAAAAATAGGAGTCGGTGCACGGAATAATTCACGTCAGCAAGTGGGGAGATTATTCAAATTTAAACTTCCAACACTTCCAAAAATATAGTAAATTTATTAAAAAATACCATAAAAAACAAACATATTGCAAAAACAAGGCATCAATGTCTTATGCATTTCAAGCTTCACAGAAGAAAGGGCTAAAGTGGAAAAGAAAACAATGCAATATAAGCCCATGGCCAACATTGATAACAGTCGATAATTAACCCCAATTTTGTATCGGAGATATGTAAGCAGTATATTAATATAAGTATAGTATCGCACAAAATTGAGTACATCACCTCACATTATTGTAAATATTGTATTTTACCTTTTCATGGGACAATACTAAAGATATGAAACTTTGATACAATGTAAAGTAATCAATGTACAGCCTGCATAACAGTGTAAATTTGGAGTTCCCTCAAAATAAATCAGCACACAACCATCAATGTCTAAATCATTGGCAATAAAAGTGAGTACACCCTTATGTGACAATGGACACATTGTGCCCCATTTGCCATTTTCCCTCCATGATATCATGTGTCTCGTTAGTAGTGATGAGCGAACGGTAAAAAATTTGCGTTCGAGTCAAATCTCGAATTTTGAGAAGTTTGGTTCGAAGTTCGATTCGAACGCGAACCGAACTTCGAACCCCATTAAAGTCAATGGGAGATGATGTTGAGGTTCATTTTTAGACCAACACAGGTGAGAAGCCGCAATTACCTTTCCTGAGACTAAAATGGATACGTGGAACAACTTAGTGAAGAAAATTGAAAAGATGAGGATCACGTAGCTATAGGAGGTGCAGAGGTAGCAGCTGCTACGGGGCCCCTTTCACATATAAGAAGACACCGGTATTGGAAATGACACATGGTAACTGGCAGGAGCCCCCTATCACTTTCTTCATCAGGGCCCAAGAACTTCAAGTTACGTCCGGTGCAGGCTGGACTAGATTAGACGGCAGTACCATTGTTGACAGCAAGTTACATGGCAATGGGGAACAGCGAGGTTCCGGTTCTGCTACATTAGACGGCAGTACCATTAACGGCAGCAAGAACATGGCAATGGGGAACAGCGAGGTTCCGGTTCAACTACATTAGGCGGCAGTACCATTGGTGGCAGCAAGAACATGCCAATGAGGAACATGGAGGTTCTGGTTCAACTAGATTAGATGGCGTACAGAAGCCAGCCTTCTGTGTACCAGGTGTGGAAGCATAAGAAATGCTTTTACTCCAACCATCCCAAAGCAAAAAGCCTGAATGTCGGCATTGCCTGACTGTTGGCCTTGGAAATGTTGCCTTTCCAACCGGTGGACACAGATGGGTTCCATCACATCATGACTCTGACATACCCCCAATATCAGATGCCGAGCAGGCATTTCTTTGCCAGAAAAGCTGTCCCTGCCCTGACCTGCCACTTTGCAGAAAATATTTCCTGCGCGTTGACTGAATCTGTGTCCACCAAAGTCCATCTCACTACAGACACATGGACTAGAAAGCACGGTCAAGGGTGTTACATCTCACTGACTGCTCACTGGGTGAATTTGGTGGATGACAGTGCCTCTGGTGATAGGTGTCGGCCAACCGTCTTCAACACTATCGGGATGGAGTGAGTTGCCCAACCTCGAGGGGTAGCATCATGTGCCAAGAGAAACCAGGCCATTCTCCAATTAATTTGTCTCAGAGACAGTCAATACATAGGTCACTAGCTGTAGACAACTCTGCATACTAAGAACGACCAGTGGCTAGGTGCTAAGAACCTGGCGCCAGGCAAGGTGGTGTGCGACAACAGGAGCAATCTCTTTGCTGCCTTTTGATCGGTAGACTTACACACATTCCTTGCCTTGTACACGTCATAAACCTGGTTGTGCAGAAATATTTCAAGCTCTAGCCGGGTCTTGACTGTCTGCTGAGGAAGGCTCGAGGTCTTAGCTCACACTTCCGGCGTTCGCAGCCTGCTTTGGCATGACTGGCAGCATTGCAGAGGGATCTGGGCCTCCTAGTCCACTGTCTGATATGTGATGTGACAACACGCTGGAATTCCACCCTCCACATGCTCCAGCGATTGTGGCAGCAGCGTAATGCTATTATGCAGTATGAAATGTCGCATGGCCTGACTAGCAGTGGTGTGGACCTCTGGGTCTTGACCCATAGAGAGTGGAGACATGTTCTCTGCACCATGCATGGCAATTTTTCAGAGGCCACCAAGATGGTCAATCAGGATGCTGCCTTTGTCAGCATGACCATTGTGGTTATATTTTTACCAGAACACGCGTTAGGCACTCTGCGGCAGCAGGTCCCACCAGTGATGGAGGAGGAGGAGGAGGCGGACACAGAGCCTTACTCGCCGGAGGATGTAGACAGTCCAACTGTTTCGCAATTATATAGGTCTTCTTTAGGTGGTGTTTCGAGGTCCAGGGCGGGTGCAGGACGGCAGGTCATTTCACAGAGTAGAGCGCATGAAGCTAGTCAGGGCTTTGGTGACAATCAGAATGAGGAAGTGGAGGAGGATGAGGAGGCAGGGTTGCACAGCACAGGTACTGATTACCCTTCAAGAGATTGGCACAGATTACAGGAGGAGGAGGAAGAGGAGGAAGATCCCGTTAATACCCATCGACCCCGAGGCTTGGGAGATCATGGCAACATCTCACACATGAGTGCTTAGATGCTACATTGCCTGCAATATGATAAACGCTTTAAGGCAATAAAAATGAACAGCGAGATAAAGAGGCAGAGGGATCCTATCCGGTTTGAACTAGTTCTCTTGGCTGTGACATGTTAACCGCTTGCAGGCGCGGAGCAGTGAGCTAGTTATTTGTGAGGACTCCATCTGCCGGAGCAGGAAAAGGATTTCAGCAATGACACCCAGCTTCGCTGGAGACTACATAGGTTTTTTAAAAAAAAAAAATTTCCAGTAGTGCTGCAAGCACAAAACAATCGCCATGCCTAAGAGAAAGGTCAATTCTGCTGATGCTGGTGATGCCAAGGATGAGCCCAGGAGAAAGTTGGCACAGTTGTCAGCTAAACCAGCTCCACCAAAAGAAGAACCAAAGTCAAAAAAGGAAAAGGCAGCAGTTAAGGAACAGTCTGATGACAAAAAAGTTCCAGCAAAGGGAAAGAAAGGAGTGAACAGTAAACAGACTGAAGAAGCTAACAAAGAACAAAGTTAGGAAGATCTGCCATCTGAAAACGGAGAAACAAAAAGTAATGAGGCCCCAGCATCCGATGAAGGAATCCAAATCTGAATAACCTACATCTGTTCAAGTATTTTATCAGTGGTTCCTGTACCTCCCTTTCACTATTCAGAGGAATATTTTTATCAGCTATTTTGTAAATGCAAGTTTTTTAGTACTTTAATTCTAGTTAACACATTTTTAAAATAGGAGTGAATCCCAATACGTCTTTGTTTTTGAGCTTTTTAAATTGTATTAAGTATTTTGTAATGCTAAACCCATTATATGTAGAGATGGGCGAATTGATTCTAACGAAGTGGACTTCGTTTAGAATTTCAAGAAAACTTCGGTTCTGAACGAAGTCGAAGTTTGGGGTACTTCGCGTGAACGAAGCGTGCTTTTGATTGATAAAATGGCTGCGAGCACATGGTGTTACATGGGGCAAAGAACTCTGGGAGGAAGAAGAGCATAGCCTACATGACATGTGCAGAGATGAAGCCAATCAGAGACCGGTGGGATTCTGTGACATCACCGCACTATATAAGTCCGGGCGTGACGCTGGGAGGTCATACCGCTCTCACTGTACTGAGTAGGGAAGGTGCTGACACGGCTGCTTATGATATCTCTTACTAAAGAATTCATTTTTATACAGCGATTTTTGGGGGGTGTCACAGCTTGTCTCAGAGAATGCTTCTCTTACGTTCTAATTCTGATTTTGTGGGGTATTGGAACTGAAGTCCAGTGTGCGTCCAATGCAGCTGCATATACATTTTAATGCTATCTGCTCACAGCACATTGAATATCCAAGGGTTCCTGTTGTATTCATTTAAAGAAACAGCGTTTTTTACAATCCAAATACCACTTCATTTTTGGTTGCTCATTTCTTTTGCGCAATTTACATCCAGGGGTTAATTAAGCGTTGTTCTGCTGTTGTGGTCACTAAAAGAAATGTTCTTTTTCACCGCCAAAAAATACATTTTTCCTGTAGCATAATTCATAACCGAAGGTTAATTACAAGTTTTTCTGTTGTTGTGTACCGTAAAATACAAGCCATTTTAACACGCTACAAAGCTGGTAATTGTTGGCAGCATATTTTTTTTTGCGCAACTTACATCCAGGGGTTAATTAAGCGTTGTTCTGCTGTTGTGGTCACTAAAAGAAACGTTCTTTTTCACCACCAAAAAAGACATTTTTCCTGTAGCATAATTCATAACTGAATGTTAATTACAAGTTTTTCTGTTCTTGTGTACCGTAAAATACACGCCATTTTAACACGCTACAAAGCTGGTAATTTTTGGTTGCTCAATTCTTTTGCGCAATTTACATCCAGGGGTTAATTAAGCGTTGTTCTGCTGTTGTGGTCACTAAAAGAAACGTTCTTTTTCACCGCCAAAAAAGACATTTTTCCTGTAGCATAATTCATAACCGAAGGTTAATTACAAGTTTTTCTGTTGTTGTGTACCGTAAAATACACGCCATTTTAACACACTACAAAGCTAGTAATTGTTGGCAGCATATTTTTTTTTTTTTGCGCAATTTACATCCAGGGGTTAATTAAGCGTTGTTCTGCTGTTGTGGTCACTAAAAGAAACCTTCTTTTTCACCACCAAAAAAGACATTTTTCCTGTAGCATAATTCATAACTGAATGTTAATTACAAGTTTTTCTGTTCTTGTGTACCGTAAAATACACGCCATTTTAACAAGCTAAAAAGCTGGTAATTTTTGGTTGCTCAATTCTTTTGCGCAATTTACATCCAGGGTTTTAATAAGCGTTGTTCTGCTGTTGTGGTCACTAAAAGAAACGTTCTTTTTTCACCGCCAAAAAAGACATTTTAACTGTATCATAATTCATAACCGAAGTTTAGTTACAATTTTTTCTGTTGTTGTGTACCGTAAAATACACGCCATTTTAACAAGCTAAAAAGCTGGTAATTGTTGGCAGCATATTATTTTTTGCGCAATTTACATCCAGGGGTTAATTAAGCGTTGTTCTGCTGTTGTGGTCACTAAAAGAAACGTTATTATTTTCACCAGCAAAAAAGACATTTTTTCCTGTAGCATAATTCATAACTGAATGTTAATTACAAGTTTTTCTGTTCTTGTGTACCGTAAAATACACGCCATTTTAACACGCTACAAAGCTGGTAATTTTTGGTTGCTCAATTCTTTTGCGCAATTTACATCCAGGGGTTAATTAAGCGTTGTTCTGCTGTTGTGGTCACTAAAAGAAACGTTCTTTTTCACCACCAAAAAGGACATTTTTCCTGTAGCATAATTCATAACCGAAGGTTAATTACAAGTTTTTCTGTTGTTGTGTACCGTAAAATACACGCCATTTTAACACGCTACAAAGCTGGTAATTGTTGGTAGCTTTTTTTTTTTTTGCACAATTTACATCCAGGGGTTAATTAAGCGTTGTTCTGCTGTTGTGGTCACTAAAAGAAATGTTCTTTTTCACCGCCAAAAGATACAATTTTTTTCTGTAGCATAATTCATAACCGAAGGTTAATTACAAGTTTTTCTGTTGTTGTGTACCATAAAATACACGCCATTTTAACACACTACAAAGCTGGTAATTTTTGGTTGCTCAATTCTTTTGCGCAATTTACATCCAGGGGTTAATTAAGCGTTGTTCTGCTTTTGTGGTCACTAAAAGAAACGTTCTTTTTCACCGCCAAAAAAGACATTTTTTCCTGTAGCATAATTCATAACCAAAGGTTAATTACAAGTTTTTCTGTTGTTGTGTACCGTAAAATACACGCCATTTTAACACGCTAAAAAGCTGGTAATTTTTGGTTGCTCAATTTTTTTGCGCAATTTACATCCAGGGGTTAATTAAGCGTTGTTCTGCTGTTGTGGTCAATAAAGGAAACGTTCTTTTTCACCGCCAAAAAAGACATTTTTCCTGTAGTATAATTCATAACCAAAGGTTAATTACAAGTTTTTCTGTTGTTGTGTACCGCAAAATACATGCCATTTTAACACGCTACAAAGCTGGTAATTTTTGGTTGCTCAATTCTTTTGCGCAATTTACATCCAGGGGTTAATTAAGTGTTGTTCTGCTGTTGTGGTCACAAAAAGAAACGTTCTTTTTCACCGCCAAAAAAGAAATTTTTTCTGTAGCATAATTCATAACCGAAGGTTAATTACAAGATTTTCTGTTGTTGTGTACCATAAAATACACGCCATTTTAACACACTACAAAGCTAGTAATTTTTGGTTGCTCAATTCTTTCGCACAATTTACATCCAGGGGTTAATTAAGCGTTGTTCTGCTGTTGTGGTCACTAAAAGAAACATTCTTTTTCACCGCCAAAAAAGACATTTTTCCTGTAGCATAATTCATAACCGAAGGTTAATTACAAGTTTTTCTGTTGTTGTGTACCGTAAAATACACGCCATTTTAACACGCTACAAAGCTGGTAATTCTTGGTTGCTCAATTCTTTCGCACAATTTACATCCAGGGGTTAATTAAGCGTTGTTCTGCTGTTGTGGTCACTAAAGGAAACGTTCTTTTTCAGCGCCAAAAAAGACATTTTTCCTGTAGCATAATTCATAACCGAAGGTTAACTACACGTTTTTCTGTTGTTGTGTACCATAAAATACACGCCATTTTAACACGCTACAAAGCTGGTAATTTTTGGTTGCTCAATTCTTTTGCGCAATTTACATCCAGGGGTTAATTAAGCGTTGTTCTGCTGTTGTGGTCACTAAAAGAAACGTTCTTTTTCACCGCCAAAAAATACATTTTTCCTGTAGCATAATTCATAACCGAAGGTTAATTACAGCGTTGTTCTGCTGTTGTCCTATTTAGAAAGAGATCCAGCATCCACAATAGACGATGTCTGTGCGGCTTATTTTAAAAAACTTATGCTTTTATTTCTTAATTTAAAAAAAGGAATAACATCCATTCCATATGGTCCATAATAGAATGCATAGGTAAAACAACAGACAATATGGGAGGAGGGGAAGGAGAGCCCGGTATTAAATATGTCTGCTTTTGTGTTAACTAATGCTGAAATCCAAGTATTATCCAAAGGGTTTAATTTTGCACCGTCCAGACCTTTTGACGTTTACAAAACCTTGGTGGACGTCAACAGGTTTTCACGTGCACTTACCGTCAAGAATCACTTTTTTGAGGAAAATAAAATCAGTAACGAGACACAAGGGGAAGCATATGCTTATACAGAGATAAACCAAGCAACATGTAATAAGGAGGAACTAATTCCACACAATTTCAGAGAATTAAAATCTATATCTGAATTAAGATCATTACGAGCAGAAAATAATAATTCAGAACCATTTGTCAATAAACATGTAGTTCCTAACCCTTATTTCTACCCTATTCATTCACGCCCTGAGATACTTGATGTTTTTCAAGAGATGATTGAACATGATCTTGTTATGCTTGCAGAGTCAAGTAAAATAAGAAATAAATTTAGAAACAATCTTACTAAACAGGAATGGATGGCACTGAAAAATCTAAAAAACAACAAACAGATTACTGTGAAAATGGCAGATAAGGGGGGGGGCGTGGTTGTCTTGGATTCAGGCTTATATAAGAAATTAAATTTAGAATTGCTGAGTAACAAAGATACATATCGAAAATTGGACCAAGACCCACGGCCCCCTTCCAAACAGCACTCAAAAGGCTCTTAGATGAAGGTGTCAGTATGGGAGTTTTTTCAGTAGAATTTGCCAAACGGTTGTATGTTGATCATCCAACCTTACCAATTATGCATTCTCTCCCTAAAACACATAAAAATGTATTTCCCCCGCCCATCAGGCCCATAGTTTCGGGCATCGGTTCGTTCAGTGAAAGAGTCAGTGAGTGGCTTGATAGCCTCCTCCAACCAATGATATCACAGTTACCAGGTTTTTTACGGGATACAAAGCACACCATCGCTTCATTAGAAAAGATTAAATGGCAGGAAAATTTCCTATGGCTTACTTGCGATGTGGTTGCTTTGTACCCCTCTATTCCTCATAACATGGCACTAACTATACTAAGAAGGTTTCTGTTTAAGTATAGTCCATATGAAGATCAGATGTGTGAATTCATTATCATGGTTGTACAATTTTTATTATTTCACAATTATTTCTCTTTTGACAGACAATTTTTTCTTCAATTGCAAGGAGCCTCAATGGGCGCGAAATTTTCCCCCTCCCTGGCAAATATTTTTATGGGCATGTGGGAGGAGGATTTTTTGTTTTCGGACCTTAATCCTTTTACCTCCCATATCAGGTGGTATGGTCGCTATTTAGACGACCTCCTCCTGATATGGGAGGGTCCATGTGATTTGATATCAGAATTTATTAAGTATCTCAACAACAATGAATGGAACTTAAAATTTACTCACCTGACACATATATCATCAATTAATTTTTTGGATGTGACACTGGAAGGCATATCTGGTACCAATGTTAATATTAAACCATATTTGAAACCTTCTGCACAGAATTCCATATTGGGTGCCAGGTCATGTCATCCGCCCCACGTGGTTCAGAATATACCCACAGGGGAATTGATAAGAATAAAAAGAAATTCCAGTAATCCAACTGAATTTAAAAAACAGCAGGATACAGTTCTCAATAAATTAAGATGCAGAGGATATTCAGAAAGAATGCTACAAAATAGTAAAAGCAAAGTGGAAAAAATATCCAGAGAAACACTGATACAGGAAGGTCACAAAATTAAAAAAGATTTCACTGGTATCACCTTTAGTACGGTGTATTCATCTCAATATAACCACATAGTAGCAATAATCAAAAAACATCTGCCGATATTAAAAGCACATCCTCATCTGAAGGACATTCTGGATGATGGTGTTAGATTTGTAGCGAAAAAATGCCCCAATATCGGTACAATAGTTTCCCCTAGTTTATTTCTTAGTGAACAGGAAACATCAAAAAGAACCTGGCTTACATACAAAGGATCATTTAAATGTGGAATTCGGTCTGTCTAACTTGTAAATATGTAGAAGTACGAGATAATTTCACATCATTTATTACAAACAAAAAATAAAAAATTTATCAATACATTAACTGTAATACATAAAATGTGGTTTACTTGATATCTTGTATCTCGTGTAAAGTGCAGTATGTGGGCTGCACATCCAATACTTTGAAAATGAGAATGAGACGACATCTGTCATATGCTCGTAATCCCAATTGGCATAGAAATATGTCAGCAGTTTCAAAACACTTTATGGAAGTTCATGCTGGCGATACCGCTTCGTTTCGCTGTATGGGTATAGAACAAGTGTTCTTACCTGAAAGAGGCGGAGACCTGCGCAATCTTTTGTTAAGTAGGGAAGCCAAATGGATTTTCAAGCTGGCAACAAGATGTCCATACGGCCTCAATATTAAGCATGACCTTTTATATTTCTATTAAATCTGAATATGTGATGTAAGGATTCTTTTTAGATTAGACACCAAGAAGAATTAGAATAATTATGTATATATCTTCGAACCGGTCTTTGGTCTTGTAATCTTATGTGGTTAAGTGCATATGTTTTTAGATATATGCTTAGAGTTGTTATAGGGTTAACAAATCAGGGAGTAACCAATTTGGTTTTTCCCATGATCCCCTTCTTAAACCATGATCATTCACACAGAGATAGACCAAGAGTAAGGTATGTAATTACCGAAACGCGTCGGTCCGTTCTTGTACAAGACCACTTCAATGTGTGACCCCTGTCTATGAAGGTGTGTGTGTTTTTTACCTATGCATTCTATTATGGACTATATGGAATGGATGTTATTACTTTTTTAAAATGAAGAAATAAAAGCATACGTTTTTTAAATGAAGCCGCACAGACATCGTCTATTGTGGATGCTGGATCTCTTTCTAAATAGGACTGCATGCTTAATACCGGTTGGAGTTGACGGTTGGTCCGTGCATCCAGGACACATTGGATACTACGAGAGCATAAGGGGTAAGCTGAAAACACACACTTTAGTTCTGCTGTTGTGGTCACTAAAAGAAACGTTCTTTTTCACCGCCAAAGAAGACATTTTGCCTGTAGCATAATTCATAACCGAAGGTTAATTAAGCCTGTTTGTGCTTTTATATTCAATAAAATACACAGTATTTTTAAACGGCACATACAAGTAAATTTTTCCTGGCCATTTGTGGAGCGCAATTTATATCCAAGGGTTAACCAAGCTTGTTACTGGGTTCATTTGGAGTCAAATACAGGGTGTGTATTTATCATATACAGATATCTTCATCAAACAGTGTCTATACATTTTAGAACAAACAGTATGTCAGACGGAGATGTGACAGGCTCTTCACCTGCGAGTGGCAGTGGCACAAACATTCCTGGAGCAGGCCCAGGTCGCAGCACAGCAAGGGGACTTCGTAGCAGGGGTCACTCGGTGAGGCCACAATTGCCGCTGTCATCTAGCGGCCGTGTGTTGTTCAGCAACCCAATGGTTCTTGATTGGTTGACTAGGTCATCCACTTCCTCCCAGATAACATCTGACAGCCCCAACCAAGAGTCGGTTGGAACGTCAGACATAACCCTTAGTTGGCATAGCCCAGGAGCAGGTCAGCGGCCCTCACCTGTCCTCAACCCGCCTCTGTCCCATCCGGTTCCCTCAGCCAGAGATCTACTATGTGGTCTGGGCTCAGCGCCACTATATAGCGAGGATGAACAATTTGAGGAGGGCAGTCAGCAGCTACTTGGCAGCGAAGAAATGGGGCCAATATCCCCTGCTTCTTGCAGTAGGCGGCAAAGTATAGATGTGAAGAGTGACATTGGAGGTCATGTTGTAAGGGGTCAGCCTCTGCATACCAAGACCGGTGATGAGGACAGCAGTGACGATGAAACACAAATAGATGATGATGTAGCCGATCGCACATGGGAGCCGGGTGAAGCAAAGGCTTCATCATCGTCAGGAGAAGAGGGTGTCAGCTTGCGTGTCAGGCAGCGGCGCAGCCAGTAAGTGGGTTGTGTGGCCGTGAGTCAGCAGGGTAGCAGCAGTGTGAGGTTGGGAGCCAAGCGGCCACGGGGTAGAAAACCCGCTTCGCAGGTCCAAGAAAGTAGCGGCACAGTGGCTCATTGAGGCAGCGGTGGTAGTAGTCACTCAGTGCGGAGCATTGGCGGTTAAATAAGCTACTCGGCGGTGTGGCAGTTCTTTGCTAAGACACCGGAGGAGTCGAATATGGGTATATGTAGATTCTGTGGGCAACAAGTGAAGCGTGGCCAGGGAGCTAACATTGGCACCATGGCCCTGCGTCAACACATGCAGCGTCACCATCCGGTGGCCTGGGAGAAACGTGGCTCAGATGTGGTGGTCCATCCTGCCACCGCAGCAACAGCAGCGCCCAGTGTCACGCATGCCATTGCAGCCAATCAAGGCTCCAACACCTCTGCAGAAGGGAGCTGTTTCTCTTTGCCATCATCTCCCGTTCCAGATGCTCCTGCTCCTCACTACTCATGGCGCCAGCAGTCGGTCAGCGAGGCGATTGCAAAGAGACAACAGTATGGGTCCAACCATCTTAAGGTGCAGAAGCTGACCGTGCTCCTGTCCAAGTTGTTGGTACTGCAGTCCCTCCCTTTCCAAATGGTGGACTCTGCACTGTTCAGAGAACTAATGGCTTGTGCCGAGCCGAGATGGAGAGTTCCAAGCCGTAATTTCTTTTCCAAAAAGGCAGTACCAGCACTTCATAAATATGTAGAACAGAAGGTGGGCCAGTCCTTGAGCTTATCGGTTTGTTCCAAGGTGCACGGCAGCGCGGACGTCTGGAGCTTTAACTACGATCAGGGCCAGTACATGTCCTTTACGGACCACTGGGTGAATGTGCTTCCTGCCCAGGCACACCAACAACTTGGACAGGAGAGGGCCGCTTTCTCCTCCACGTTGTCAAACTGCGGCTCCTGCGCCAATGTCCGCCCCCTCCTCCTCCACCACCACCATCATCTCAGCCTCCACAAGTACTGCTCCATCATACCACATGTGTAGGGCACAGCGGTGTCACGCAGTTCTACACCTGGCTTGCCTCGGCGAACGAAGTCACACAGGGGAGGAACTGCTCCGCGTCATGCAGCAAGAAATCGATGTGTGGCTTTCTCCGCGCCAACTGCAAATCGGAACCATGGTGACGGACAATGGGAGTAACATGGTGTTCGCGCTGCACCGAGGAGGGATGGTTCATGCGCCCTGCATGGCGCATGTGTTCAATCTGGTTGTGAAAAGGTTCCTGAAGTCTTCCACCGATCTTCAGAAGATTCTGAAAATGGCCAGGAAACTGTGCATGCACTTCATCCATTCCTACAAAGCCAGGAACACCCTCCTCGAGTTGCAGCGGCAGAACGGCCTCCCCCAACACACTCTGATATGCTATATTTCCACCCGTTGGAATTCCAGCCTGCACATGTTGGACCGACCGTATGAACAGAGAAAGGCCATTAACGATTTTTTGATGATCCAGGCGGACAGGAGTAGTCCCCACTGTAACTTTTATGTCAGCCTGTGGCAGCTCATGCGTGACACCTGCCGTTTGTTGAGGCCTTTCGAGGAGGCGACGTTATTTGTCAGTCGCCAGGACTACGGGATGAATAACGTCATTCCACTGCTTCATGTCCTGGAACAGATGCTGAAAAATCTGTCTGGGCAGGGGACTGGAGACGTGGCGACCACATCTCGCTGCCACATGAGTCCGGTGGGGACTGAAATGAAGGAGGAGGAGGACATTGGAGCAGAAGAATTGTCTGGTGAAATGAGTGGATTTTCTACCCAGGTGACAAGTGAGGAGGAGCAGGAGCAGCTGGAGGAGGTAGATGGAGATGAGGAAGATGAGGCAGATGACCCACAAGCACCCTGGCAGTATACATTGGAGATGGAGGCAGGGAGCCCCTCGGAGTCACTTGTGCAGATGGCCTGCAGCATGCTGATTTGCCTGGCTAGTGACAGCCGAATAGTCAGCATCCGGCAGAGGGATGACTTCTGGCTCTCCACCCTATTGGACCCTCGCTACCGGTCCAAAATGGGAGCCTTTTTCCCAGCTGCTGAGAGGGAGGACAAACTCAAATACTATAGGCAAATCCTCCATTGTCAGTTTGCTGCTGCCTATGTGCGGCATCGTCCCTCCTCTGACAGGTCTGACCGGGGGGTTCTTCGGCGCTCACGTACTACTGCCGTGGCTGCTGGGGGAAGGTGGGGGGTAGGAGCAGTACCAGCTCCATCAGCAGCAACCTAAGTCTGGAGTCAATGATGAGAAGCTTCCTTCCCCCGCCTAGTGAGGAGGACAGTCGCCAGCAGCAACAGCAGCAGGACTTGGAGCAGACCCTGAACCAACAGGTCGTGGCCTACTTTGACAGCACTCTGCCACCCCAGTTAGAAGATCTGCTGGACTACTGGGCAGCCAAACTGGATGTGTGGCCGCAACTTGCCGAGTTTGCAGTGGAGAAGCAGTCCTGCCCGGCCAGGAGTGTGGCATCAGAGCGGGTGTTCAGTGCGGCGGGGGCCATCGTTACCCCTAGGAGAACCCGCTTGTCCACGGGAAATGTGGAACGACTGACCTTTGTCAAGATGAATCAGGTGTGGATCGGCCAGGATTTCCACACACCAATGCCTTAGGCGTCAGACTACAACAGGCATGAAGCCTCACCCAAACTGTGAGACATGAGTCTGGGTTCAAACTACCTGCCTCAGCCATTATTCTGATGCCGCCACCCGCCTGATGCCACACATCTGCTGCCAGTTTCTCCATCTGCCTACCACCATCTTTACCAGGGACTGGTATTGCCACCCACCTCCACACTCTGTCATTGTGCCACTCTATGACCTCATGCTGCTGCTGCTGTGGCTGCTGCCGTGACCTCCACACTGTGTCATTGTGCCACTCTGTGGCCTACTCCTGTTTTTGCCACCTCCAGAATGTCATTGTGCCACTGTTTGACCTCATGCTGCTGCTGTGGCTGCTGCCGTGACCTCCACACTCTGTCATGGTGCCACTCTATGCTGACCTCATGCTGCTGCTGCCATCACCTCCACTCTCTGTCATTGTGCCACTCTGTGGCCTACTCCTCTTTTTCCACCTCCAGAATGTCATTGTGCCACTGTCTGACCTCATGCTGCTGCTGTGGCTGCTGCCGTAACCTACACACTGTGTCATTGTGCCACTCTGTTGCCTACTCCTGTTTTTGCCACCTCCAGAATGTCATTGTGCCACTGTCTGACCTCATGCTGCTGCTGTGGCTGCTGCCGTGCCCTCCACACTGTGTCATTGTGCCACTCTCTGACCTCATGCTGCTGCTGCCGTCACCTCCACTCTCTGTAATTGTGCCACTCTGTGGCCTACTACTGTTTTGCCACCTCCACAATGTCATTGTGCCACTGTCTGACCTCATGCTGCTGCTGTGGCTGCTGCCGTGCCCTCCACACTGTGTCATTGTGCCACTGTCTGACCTCATGCTGCTGCTGCCGTCACCTCCACTCTCTGTCATTGTGCCACTCTGTGGCCTACTACTGTTTTGCCACCTCCACAATGTCATTGTGCCACTGTCTGACCTCATGCTGCTGCTGTGGCTGATGCCGTGGCCTCCACACTGTTTCATTGTGCCACTGTCTGACATAATGCTGCTGCTGCCGTCACCTCCACTCTCTGTCATTGTGCCACTCTGTGGCCTACTCCTCTTTTTGCCACCTGCAGAATGTCATTGTGCCACTGTCTGACCTCATGCTGCTGCTGTGACTTCTGCTGTGCCCTCCACACTGTCATTGTGCCACTGTCTGACCTCATGCTGCTGCTGCCGTCACATCCACTCTCTGTCATTTTGCCACTCTGTGGCCTACTACTGTTTTGCCACCTCCACAATGTCATTGTGCCACTGTCTGACCTCATGCTGCTGCTGTGGCTGATGCCGTGCCCTCCACTCTGTGTCATTGTGCCACTGTCTGAACTCATGCTGCTGCTGCCGTCACCTCCACTCTCTGTCATTGTGCCACTCTGTGGCCTATTACTGTTTTGCCACCTCCAGAATGGCATTGTGCCACTGTTTGGCCTCATGCTGCTGCTGTGGCAGCTGCCGTGACCTCCACACTCTGTCATTGTGCCACTCTGTGGCCTACTCCTGTTTTTGCTACCTCTAGAATGTCATTGTGCCACTCTCTGACCTCATGCTGCTGCTGTGGCTGCTGCCGTGACCTACACACTATGTCATTGTGCCACTCTGTTGCCTACTCCTCTTTTTGCCACCTCCAGAATGTTATTGTGCCACTCTCTGACCTTATGCTGCTGTGGCTGCTGCCGTCACCTCCACAATCTGTCACTGATGTTGCCAACTGAGCTCTCAGCTTGTTTTTTTCCAGCTTTCGCTGCCATAACTTTATCAGGCTACATTACTGCTTCAGTTTTTTGGTCAGTTTTGCCCTGGGAATGTTATAGTGAAGCGATTCTAAGAGCGGCGGCAGTCATATGCGTGTCATACTAAAACACAACATTGTATGAAGACCAAACCAAGCTCCCTCTGTATATTTAAGCATGGCACAACGTTCTACAGCACCCTGCAGGCTCTGTGCAGCATGGAAATAGCTGTTTTTTAACACGATTCGTCCCAAAGTAATTCGGACCGAAACAAATTTTGTCGGGAAATTCGGCAAAGTCACCGAATCGAATTTTTGAGAACTTCGCCCATCTCTAATTATATGTAGTTGTTAATTGTCTAGGAATTGCGACGATGCAGTATCTGAGTGAGTGGAAAGGGGCGCGAGCCCGTTTCTTTTTCTCACAAGACGGTTAAATGCGTAAAAGAAATTTTTCTTTTTATCTTTCTTTCTTTGTGACCTAATGCCTTCTGCTATCTTACTAGCAGATTCCCTGATGTGGCATGGGGATGGCAAAGCCCAGCGTTACTTTACTGGCTGACATGGATGACATTTTTTACTTTTCTTAACATTTCAACTGTTCTCTGTACCCAAATTATCTTGTGTATAATGTTTCAAACCTAATAAAAAAAAATCCCTTGGTGTTGGATTTCCCTCTTAAAAAAATGAACAGCGATTACTGGGTAGCTACCCTCCTTGATCCACATTACAAGACAAAAGTGAACAATTTCCTTCCACCCACATAAATTGACAGTAGAATGCAGGAATTTGAGAAAGTGCTCATTGACCGTCTTGGGACATCTTTTGTGTCTTCACATTCTAATGTAATGGTGGAACAATGTCAGCAACGCGGCAGCAGAAGAATGGCAAATAGCCACAGCAGGCAGTGTGACAGAAGCATACAGGGTGACATTTTTCACTCAATTTTACCACCTCACCAAAGACTGCGGGGCAGGGCAGCATTCAGACACACATAGACCAACTTAAGACCATGGTCTATGACTACCTGCGGCTCAACACCGATGTTTTTGGACTTAGTCTGTACCCATTCAACTTCTGGTTGTCAAAACTAGATGAATGGCCTGAGTTCGCGCGACATGTCATAGAAGTTTTATCCTGCCCAGCAGCCAGCATTATCTCAGAATGCACATTCAGCACAGCTGGTGGGGTGATAACTGACAAATGTGGATCGTTTGACATTTATAAAAATGAATCATGCATGGATCGCTGACCATTTTGTTGACCCAGTTGTCGATGTCACTGACCAGTAAACTGTAGCACGTCTTCTTGACAATGTTAATTACACATTTAAACTACACTACATCTCATGTCTGTAGTTCCTGTGCCTGTTGCTTCTACAAATTGTATTCTACTGCTGCCAACAGCTAGATTTATAAGTCTTATGGCTGAGTTTATTTTGAAATATACACCTGTATGAACTTGATGTGCACTGCATATACCTCTTACTCCTCCTCCTTGTAGCCCTCCAAATCTTTATTTTTTAAATGCCTCCACCTGTACTACCACCAAATGTACTAAGTCCTGTTATCCTGACATCCTGTTATCCAGTGACAGCCCCAAAACATCACTGGTATAGAGGAGATCTGTATGGAGGAATGGACCAACATACCAGCAACAGTGTGTGCTAACCTTGTGAAGACATACAGAAAATGTTTGAGCTCTGTCATTGTCAACAAAGGATGTATAACAAAGTATTGAGATGAACTTTTGTTATTGACCTAATGCTTATTTTCCACCATAATTTGCAAATGCAAATAAATTCTTTCCAAATCAGACAATGTGATTTTCTGGATTTGTTTTCTCATTTTGTCTCTCATAGTTGAGGTCTACCTATGATGTCAATTACAGGCCTCTCATCTTTTTAAGTAGAAGAACTTTTACAATTGGTGGATGACTCAATACTTTTTTTCTTCACTGTATATGTGGAACACAATAACGCACTGGTATATTTCAGCGTAATGTGGACTTAAAATCTGGCAATATTACACTTTTTGGCATTGAATAAGATTTAGCAAGATAGAGAACTCTATTTCCTGGATATATATCTGTATGACAATAACACACGGTATATTTGAAAGGTATTTCACCCCTGCCAAAAATGAACCTTTCTCCAGTCATTTTCAGCAACCAACAACTATTTAAAATACATTTCTTTGTATGGGAGATTTGGAGACGGTACGTTATACAATTATTGACCCCTAAAGCTTCAAAAATGAACTAATTTTCAGTAACCAACCTCTGTCTAGAATATATTTGTTTGTATAGGAGATTTAGAGATGGTGTGTTATACAATTAATGAACCTCCAAAACTGCAAAAATTTATTTTTCTTCAATTAGAATAATTTACAGCTAACAACCACAATTCTTTCTATGGGAGATTGGATAACGGTCTGTTATGCAAGAACTCTACCCCCCAAAAGTTGAAAAATTTAATTTTCTTCTATACGAATAATTTGCAGCAAGCAACCAGTATTTGAAATAAAGTTCTTTCTATAGGAGAGACGGTGTTTTCTACATTAGCTGTACCCACAAAACAGCAAAAATCAAGGGCTCTCAAGAAAAATTTCAAGGGTCAATCAGTATTTGAAATAGATTTGTTTCTATAGGACATTTGTTAACAGTCTCTTATGGAAGAAAACTGCTTCAAACACTGGAAAAATAAAGTTTTCTTCTTGAATGGCAAAAATTTGTTGTAAGCAAATTGTATTATAAATAGATTTCTTTCAATTGGAATATTTGTTAATGTGTCTTAAAGAAGAACCCTTGCAGCAACACTGCGACACAGAACTCTTCTTGAATCCCTATAATTTTCAAATAGCAAATAGGATTAGAAATAGATTTTTTTCTATGGAATATCTGTTTAATGGGGTGTTGCTGGCAGCAACACAGCAAGTCACAACTGTTATTGAGTCCCTATAATTGGCAAATAGGATTAGAAATAGAATTATTTCTATGGAATATCTGTTGAACAGGCTGTTATGAAAGAACCTTGGCAGCAAAACAACAAATCACAACTGTTATTGAATCCCTATAATTGGCAAATAGGGTTAGAAATAGAATTTTTTCTATGGAATATCTGTTGAACCAGGTGTTATGGAAGAACCCTGGTAGCAAGACAGCAAATCACAAGTGTTCTTGAATCCCTATAATTTGCAACGCTGCTAATCGTGTCTTCTCCACTAGCGGTACCCCCAAAACCGCAGACATGAACTTTTGGGCACTCAGACTGAAGATGGGAAAGATTCAGCCAGCAATTTAAAACTCTCTAACTATTACTGTGTATAATTCCCTAAACTTGCTGTCCCCCCGTCCTCCCTCTAACTAATCTAACTAGCAGCTTTTCCTGTCTAAAATCGCTGAGTAATGGGGTGCCTGCATGCACTGAAGCATGCAGACACAGAGAGCAGTGTTTTCAGCACAGAGATTGAAGTGGAAATGGCGTTCAACAGGAAATACAGTGTAATACATAGAACAGGGTCAAGTGATTTTAGCAGCCAAGGAGAACCCTACACCCTCACTGGTAACATTATTGGACACTTTTCTATTGTCTGCACCAATTGGATGGCGCCGTACAGGAAACAGCTGAAAACAAAAGTAAAAAAGAAAAAAATGCCGTAGCGAACGCACATGCCAAATGTACAATTTAGTCGAACGAACCGAGAAAAGCTTGCGTTAGGAAAAATAGTAAAGTTCGACTCGAACAAATCTTTTTTCGAATGTTACAAGGTCTCAGGTGTCAATGTGAAGCCGGTGTGTTAAATTTCAGGTTATCACTCTCAAACACTTTCATACTGGTCACTGGAAGTTCAACATGGCACCTCATGGCAAAGAACTGTCTGAGAATCTGAGAAAAAAAATGTTGCTCTACATACGGATGGCCTAGGCCAGTGGTGGCGAACCTATGGCACGCATGACAGAGATGGCACTCAGGGCCATCTCTGCTGGCACGCATGCCATGGTGCCCACTCGCTGGCTTCCTGCACTGTGACCTGGACGCCACGCTGGGAGGGCTCGGCGCCTGGGTCACAGTGGGGCCCAGTGGTGCTCATAGTTAGCACGTAGTTACATAATCGCACCCCTGCCTCTCCTCAGCCGCACCGCCGTCATAGGCTGTGTGGCCGGCGAACTGCCAGAGAAACTTTCTAGCGCAGGTGGTGTGATGACTCCATCACGCCACCAGTGATGGGCAGAAGAGGAATGCATTGGGAAAGAGGTAAGATGAGTATTAATGTTATTATTTTTATTGGTGTACATTATATACGGGCTGTGGGGAGCTATCTATATACTGCCTGTGGGGAGCTGTATACTGCCTGTGGGGAGCTATATACTGCCTGTTTGGAGCTTTATACTGCCTGTGGGTAGCGGTATTCTGCCTGTGGGGAGTGGTATACTGCCTGTGGGGAGCTGTATACTGCCTGTGGGGAGCTGTATACTGCCTGTGGGGATCTGTATACTGCCTGTGGGGGGCTATATACTGCTTGTGGTGATCTATATACTGCCTGTGGGGAGCTACCACCTGTGGGGAGCTGTATACTGCCCGAGGGGACCTATATCTATGTACCTGTCTGCCTGAGGGGACATATATCTATATATCTGCCTAATTGAGGGGATCTATACACCTACCTAACTGTGGGGACTTATACCTATAAGTAAGGAGTTGCTGGAAAAGTGAGGATTCTAAGATATTTGTGTCCAAATCTGCAGGGATGAGTGTTGGTCAGGAGAAGTCAGCATGAAGGTGTGAACCGGATGGAGAAGAAACCGGAATGTGAACGACTCATTGGAGAAACATCACCTGTGAGTCACTAAATGTGCCTGAACTGTAATCTCTTATATGTGTGCAAAGTGTAATGGTTTATATTCAGTAATGGTGTGGTGGTATTATTCAGTCACTATGTGGTGGTGATATGTGGTCATGGTGTGGTGTTATTATTCAGTCACTATGTGGTGGTGATATTTGGTCATGGTGTGGCAGTATTATTCAGTCACTTTGTGATGGTGATACGTGGTGGTATTATTCAGTCACTACTGTATGTGGTGGTGATATGTGGTGTTGTGGTATTATTCAGTCACTATGTGGTGGTGATATATGGTCGTGGTGTTGTGGTATTATTCATACAACTGTCTGCTTAGCACCTGTGTACACTGCTATCTACCACTATGTGGTCACTGTACAGTGGAAATATGGCAGAGGGATGGGCTAAGTGGCAGTCATATCCCTAGTATTAATTGTTGTGTGGCCCCACTTCCTGACGTCACCTTCCTGCTTCGTGACGACGTCGTCGTCACTTTGCGGTAACTACGGTTATTTCGGTCGCAGTTTTGGCACTCAGTCTCTAAAAGGTTCGCCATCACTGGCCTAGGCTATAAGAACATCGCCAACACCCTGAAACTGAGCAGCAGCACAGTGGCTAAGACCACACAGCAGTTTAATAAGACAGGTTCCACTCAGAACAGGCCTCACCATGGTCATATCCAAATATTGTCTTTTTAAAATAGACAGATGAGTGCTACAGCATTGCTGCAGAGGTTAAAGGAGTAGGGAATCAGTCTGTCAGTGCTCAGCTCATACGCCACGTACTGCATCAAATTGATCTGCATGGCTTTCATCCCAGAAGAAAGCCTCTTCAAAAGATGATGCACAAGAAAGCCTATAAACAGTTTGCTCAAGACAAGCAGACTAAAGACATGGATTACTGGAAGCATGTCCTGTGGTCTGATGAGACCGAGATAAACTTATTTGGTTCAGATGGTGTCAAGCGTGTGTGGTGGCAACCAGATGAGGAGTACAAAGACAAGTGTGTCTTGCCACATTCAAGCATGATGATGGGAGTGTCATGGTTTGGGGCTGTATGAGTGCTGGCAGCTGTGGGGAGCTACAGTTCATTCAGGCAACCATGAATGCCAACATGTACTGTGACATACTGAAGCAGAGCAAGATACCCCGCCCTTAAGAAACTGGACCGCGGGACAGTATTCCAACATGATAACAACCACAAACACACCTCCAAAATGACCACTTGCTCGCTAAAGAAAATGAGGGTAGAGGTGTTGGACCGGCCAATCAGGTCTCAAGATCTAAACCCTGTTTAGAATCTGTGGGGCACTTTCAAATGAAAGGTGGAGGAGCACAGGGTCTCTAACATTCCCCAGCTTTGTGATGTCGCCATGGAGGAGAGGAAGTGGCAATCTGTGAAGCTCTAGTGAACTCCATGCCCAAGGGAGTTAAGGCAGTGCTAGAAAATGTCATTTTGGGCTAAATTCATCCATTTTAACTTAGGGGCATATTCACTTTTGTTGCCAGCAGTTTAGACATTGATGACTGTGTGTTGAGTTATTTTGAAGGCACATTAAATTTAAACTGTTATACAAGCTGTACACTGACTATCTTACATTGTATCAAAGTGTCATACCTTCAGTGTTGTCCCATGAAAAGATATAATACAATATTTGCAAAAATGTGAGGGGTTTGCTTACTTTTGGGAGATACTGTATATGCAAGATCATTCTTAAAATGTATGCCAGAGGGGAACCTAGTTTTTAATTTCAATATCCAGAATGCTTCTCTATTTTTTTATTCCTTTATGCTATCCCATCCTTGTATGGGCTTATTAACCCTTTCTATGGCAGTAAAATTTTGATTTACATCAGGATATGAAACCTAAGATCTTTAATTTAACAAAAAATTAAACTGCTGCATTCAAATCGCTAAAAAATAACCCATGTATCACTGTTCACCCCTTGGATATGTGCGGCAAACTTGTTGTGTTAGGGAATTGTATAGATGTGAAATTGTTTCTATGCTTTCTGACACCCAGTTATATAGAAAATACCTGATCCTACTAATATTTTTAAGATTTCTTTACAATCTATGTATGATGATCACACAT
This sequence comes from Phyllomedusa bahiana, assembly GCA_025379985.1. Taxonomy (NCBI): domain Eukaryota; kingdom Metazoa; phylum Chordata; class Amphibia; order Anura; family Hylidae; genus Phyllomedusa; species Phyllomedusa bahiana. The sequence goes on from JAODAL010001626.1 coordinate 71,858, forward strand.
TAGGATTGTTGAGTAACAAACAAGTAGAGTATATGGATGTACAGTTTCCAATCTGCCCAATCTTCCATGCATTTCCAATAACGCATAAATATATTTTCCTCCCACTGATGAGACCCATTATATCTGGCGTAGGATCTCTTTTTGAAAGTTTAAAAGGGTATTTCCATCACAGCAAGTGCTGTTTAAAGGTCCAATTACTGTAAAGTAAGCAAAATATGTCTGAGAATAAGGTCTGTGGCTGAGATAGCGTAGACGTGCATTCTCGTGTACTCACCCTCCCTCTCTCCAGCCAGGAACTTGTTCTAAGACAGTTTTTAATAATGTTGCATTACTGGACATAAGAGAGCAAGTTGAAGTTTTAAAAAGGACTTTATTAGGTACAGCATACATATATTTTAATAAACATACCTCTTGGAAATTGTTTATTTTATAGTAATTGGCCCTTTCAGTGGCGTTTGCTGTGATGAAAATACCCCTTCAAGTGTATGGCTAGATAAGCACTTGTAACCGTTGTTGCTGCAACACCAGTTTTATTAAAGCCCTCATAGGGATTTTAAAAATTTATGAAAATATAAAGAAAAAAAAAATTTCTTTTTGGTTAACTTGTGACATCACAGCTTTATACACCTCCATACCACATGATAAAGCATTAGTAGCCTTAGATGACCAAATGAATAAGCGTATCATCAATTTATGCTAAAATAACAAAACCATTGTACTATGTTTTTTTTTAAAATATATATAACCTTATGTTATCTAAGTATCTCTCATACCAAAAAATGTCAGATAAAAGAGGGTCAATATTAGCTATATATACATCTTTATATATATTTTTTAACCCTTTCGTATCTGACACAAAAAGATCAATACAAAAGGGGTTAACATATAAAAAAAATAAATTTTATATTATATATATATAAATTTTTTAGCAGGCAAATTTACCAATATACACACGGCAAAATTTGCCCATCATCATTTGATTTTTTAATGTGTTTTTAACCCCTTTTTTTATCTGATTTTATGTTTTTAAAATTTATATTATAATATAATTGTATAAAAATTATTATATATTTAAAATAATATATTAAAATAATAATAGTTATTAAAAATAAGTGTAAAATATTTTAATGTTATTATTTTAAAATATGGTATATATATAATAATTAAATGTAATAAAAAAAAATTATATATATAAATTTTTATTATATATAGTGAAAAATTATGATAAAAAAGAGTTAATACACATCAAAATATCAAATGATGAGGCAAAAAATTAACCGTTATATATATATTAAAAATTTTAGGGAAACACACTTTTACATGTGCATAGTTGTCACCCAAATCATGTCATCAAAAACTTATGAAAGGTGATTTTATGGTTAAAGCGAATTAGGAACTTCAGATTATGTTAAAACTTGTGATAACATTTCTTAGAGAAGATACAATATACATAATACGAAAGGCACAAAAAATTTTTAAATACAAAAAATTTATTGTTTTGCACCAAAACTCATAACAACTAATTAAAATATTTTTTTACACCTAAGCAACATATATTCAATCTTTATAGTTTTGAGCATTTTTTATCGAAAAAATTGAAATGGGCCAAAGTTTTTAAATTGTGATAAAATTTTTTTAGATCATGGATAATTTGGGGTTAAAATCGTGCATCATTTTTAAGATGCGCCATTTTGGCGTTTCCCTGTCATTTTGGGGGCCCCAGCAAATCAGCTTTCAGAAAGACAGGGTGAGATGTGTGTGCGACTAGACTGGGGGTGTGTATGGTTTCGATTGGCGGGGAAAAATCACATGACCTCGTTTTACATAGAACAGCCCATCCGTGTTCAGCCTCAGTGTCTCTCACGTCCATAGCAGTAAGACGTGCGCTCTGCCTTTGTCCTAACCAGCTCAGCGAAATTATTCTAATTCTACACAAGAAAAGCTCTACTGGTTAGCTGTGATCCTTAAACTTAGTTAGATTATAGATTGGAAGATTTTATGAATGAAGGTAGAGAATTTTAAAGGAACCCCCCCCCGCATCTACCGCTGAAAAGTCATGGGGGGGAGCGGTGTAGTAACTGCATCTCTTTGGTTAGGTGCAAAACTCCATCTTGTAATTATCAGTATACATTTCAGATAGGTGTTCATTTTCAATTTTGCCCATTCCACCTTTGTTGAAAAATCCACCTTGCAGTTAAATTAGAATCCAAGCAATTTTAGTCCGCACAGGGTTGATAGGTGCCAAAAATACCTTGTATTATCCCGAATACATTTCAGATACGTGATTTTTGACTTTGGCGCACTACAGCTTTTTTCATTAGGCACCTTGCATTTAAAATTTTAATACGCAATTTTGTAGTCACCACGGGTAATTGATAGGGCCAAAAAATATTTTATTATCCAAAACATTACAGATACGGTTTTTTGACTTTGGCGCACTACAGCTTTGTTTTTTTAGGCCCCTTTTCATTTAAAAGGGAAACAGAATTTTTTGTAGTCACCACAGTAATTAAAGTCCAAAAATCCCTTTGTTTTATCCAATACATTTCAGATACTTTTTTTTTTCACTTTGGCGCAAAACACTTTTGTTGAAGATCTACTTTGCAGTTAAATTTGAATACAGCAATTTGTGTCCCCAAGGTGAATTAAGGGCCAAAAAAACCCTTTTTTTATCCGAATACTTACAGACTGTTTTTCATTTTGGCCACTAACTTTTTTTCTTTGGGGCACCTTGCCTTAAATGGAATACACAATTTTGTAGTCCCCACAGGTGAATTAAAAAGGTCCAAAAATCCCTTGTATATCTGTTTACATTACAGATACGTGTTTTTTGCACTTTTGCCCAGTCCGATTTTTTGATAGAGCCCCCTTGCAGTTAAATTTAAATCCACAATTGTGTATTACCACGGGGAAATTTGATGGGTCCCAAAAAATACCTTTTATTATCCGAAACATTACAGAACTTTTTTTGCACTTTGCCCACCCAGATTTTTTGATAAGCCCCCTTTTGCATTAAATTTAAATCCACAATTGTTATTACCACAGGTAAATTATAGGTGCCAAAAAATACCTTTTATATCCAATACATACGAACTTTTTTTGCACTATTGCCCATCCAGATTTGTTGATAGACCACCTTGCAGTTAAATTAATCCAGCAATTGTGTATTTTATCCGGAATTGAAGGTGCCAAAAAATATTTTTTATTAGAAACATTACAGATACTTTTTTCATTTTGGCCACTACAGTTTTGTTCATTGAGCCCCTTTGCACTTAAGTGAATACAGAAATTTTTGTAGCACCACAGGTGAATTGAAAGGTCCAAAAATCCTTGTATTTCCAATACATTTCAGATACGTGTTTTTTTTCATTTTTGGGCGGCCCAGCTTTGTTGAAGTCTATTTTGCGTTAAACAAATACAGCAATTTTTTTGTTTTGGGGGATTTGAAATAGCTGTGATTTGCCGTTTTTAAATTTAGAGATTTCCCAAAACTTTTCCCCATACCTTCTCAAATTTTTATTTTTCTGAACATGGAGCGAAATGCAGGTGGTAGCGAGCAAAGGGGGGTTAGGACAGGGAGGTAAGGTACGACAGAAGGGCTCATTCCAGGCGGCGACAACACGAAAACCAGCGGATCGTGGTTGCAGACCGTCGGGCCTGCCACGCTGGTCGGGCCCTGTAATCTCATAACGAACACGCGCCAATCTTCCTTTCAGTGGTTTAATGCAACCTGCATTCAGCATCTTACCTCCTCGTCCCCCCACAAATGTCGTCATCACACACACATCCGTCCAACATAAAGCACCCCAAATGTCAACTCGTTACCCACCACTGTGGATAATCCATTTTTTTTAAGACCCTTTGATGACAAAATGCGGGTTTGGGGGCAGAAGGCATTCAAAAAACAAGAGGCCAAAGATGTAATTTTCTCTGCTCTGACGCCCAGTTACTGATGCCTCAAAGGAGGAGAAGGAATCCGGCAATCCAAAAATCCAGGGGGGTCGGAAGCCTTTCAGTCCCCTTCTTTAGCCCGCAGCCCTGGATGCAAATGCAGGAGACGAAGCACCCGTTTGATGATGGTATGACGAATTTTGGATCCAATGTGGTCTTTTCAGCAAATTTGCTTTTGAGCGCTTTATCACTGGATGAAAGAAGACATGGGGGATGCAGTACGGGTTCCGCCCCAAAAAAGGGGGAGGGCGGGCGCAAATCCACGATATGATTCCGCCCGCCAGGTCAGCCAAACCCCCCCTCCTCGCTTTTCGCCGCAAAAGGTCCCGACCCTCAACCTGGGCCTTTTTGAGCAAGCCTCGATTCACCCCGCATGTCATATGCCGCCTATCCTAAACGCATAAGTAAGGCAAGAACCTTATTGGTTAACCACCAAACCAACATGTCTTCACATCGCGAATGCATGAGTGAAATGGGGCAAAAAAAGGCCAAAAAAGCCAGACTGCACCGGGCCCCCAAACCCCTGTCACACACTCTTCTCCGCCTCCTCCTCCTCCGCCACCACCAAGTGTTCCTCAGCTGCCAATGTCTCTCAGAGTCATGATCAGGATCAGCCTCCGTTTCAGCCTCCACCGTCGCCCGAGGCCCCACCAGCACCACCAGAGACCCATCCTACCCTTCTCCTTCCCCCAGTTTGACGACCTCACGCCGTACACGCCAGTCTAGCGCCGCCTTCTTCTTTTCCGGGTTGGGAGCAGAAAAACCCTTTTAAAAACCAAACCATCCCAAAGAAAAGCCTAATTTGGCATTGCCAGGCTTTTGGCCTTGAATGTTCTTTCCGTCTGGGGGACAAAGAGGGTTCCACCACGTCATGGCCCTTGCCTGCCCCCCAAAACCAGATGCCGAGCAGGCATTTGTTTGCCAGAAACGACGTCCCTGGCCTGGCCACCACGTGTCATCTAAAATTTCAAGCGCGTGTCTGCATAAGTGGCCGGAAAAGTCCATATGACCACCGACACATAGACTAGTAAGCACGGCCAAGGCCGCTATAACTCTGTGACAGCTCACTGGGAGAGCTGGTTGGATGTCTCGGGGGGTGACGGTGGCTCTCAGGCTCGGGGCACGCTCTCAAAACCGCAGGGATGGTGGGAGGGTTCTTTCCCCCAAGGCCTCTGGTGGGCATCACGTGCCCATAGAAACCAGGCCGTGTTGAAATTAATCTGTCTTTTGGGACCGTCCACACACAGGTCAGAGCTGTTGGACGGCTCTCTCCGCAATGAGACCGAGCGCTGGCTGGGTGACAAGAACCTTGTGCCAGGCAAGGTGGTGTGCGATAACGGGCGAAATCTGCTGGCCGCCCTTAAGATCGGTAGGCTGGAGCACATCCCTTGCCTGGCACATGTCATGAACCTTGTCGTCCAGAAATTTCTAAAGAGCTACCTGGGTCTGGACTGCATGCTGAGGAAGGCTCGAAGTCTAAGTTCGCACTTCCGCAGTTCGTACCCTGCTTCGTCCCGCCTGGCTGCGTTTGCAGCGTCAGCTCGGCCTCCCCGTCAACCGTCTCATTGTTGACATGGCAACACGCTGGAATTCCACCCTCCACATGCTCCAGCGATTGTGGCAGCAGCGCAATGCCATTACGCAGTACGAAGTGACACATGGCCTGACAAGCAGCGGTGCGGACCTCGGGGTGTTGAGCCACCGAGAGTGGAGGCAGGTGAAAGAGCTCTGCACCATCCTTGCCAGTTTTGAAGAAGCCACCAAAATGGTCAGTGCTGACGATGCCCTTGTCAGCATAGGCATTGTGGTGATCTTAGTTCTGGAACGATCGTTGGACACTCTGAAACAACAGGTCCCGCCAGTGACGGAGGAGGAGACGGACACAGATGCAGACATGGAGCATTTCTCTCCGTCGAAGACCCGACAGTTTCTCAATTTTATCGGTCTTCATTAGGCAGTGGTTCGGGGTCCAGGGCTAGTGCAAGGCAGCACATCAGCTCTCAGGGTGCATCATCTCAGGCAAGTCAGGGCTATGTTGAAGCTGTGCCGGAGGAAGCGGAGGAGGAGGAGGTATTCCTAGACACAGACGTTACCGACGTCCCTGCCTTGGAAAAAGGTTGGCGCGAATTTGAGGCGGAGGAGGAAGATGAGGAAGATCAGTTTGCTAGTGCCCCTCGACCCAGAGGCTTGGAAAATCAAGGCTCCATCTCTCACATGAGTGCTTGGATGCTCCATTTCCTCCAACATGATCCTCGCATTAAGGCCATCAAAATGAACAACAGTTACTGGGTGGCCACCCTCCTGGATCCCCGGTACAAAACAAAACTCAGCACTTTCCTTCCACCCACCCAAATAGAGAGTAATATGCAGGAAATGGAGACCTTGCTGATTGATCAACTGGAGACATCTGTTGCATCTGCTTCACGTTCTTCAAATGTCACGGTGGAACAACATCAGCGACGTGACAGCAGTAGAGTGCCAAGTAGCCATAGCGGCAGCAGCAGCAGCAGGCAAGGTGGCAGAAGCCTAATGGGTGACCTCTGGCAATCTTTATTTACCACCTCACCAACGCATGCAATGCAGGGCATACATCCAACACACAGAGACCAGCTTAAGATCATGGTGCACGACTATCTGCGTCTCAACACCGATGTTTTTGGATGTGTTCCGGACCCAATAGACTTCTGGGTATCCAAAATGGACGAATGGCCCGAGCTCGCTCGCCACGCCATAGAGGTGTTGTCCTGCCCAGCAGCCAGCATCATATCTGAGCGGACCTTCAACACAGCTGGAGGAGTCTTTAAAGACAAACGCATCCGGCTTTCCACAGATAATGTGGATCATTTGACTTTCATCAAGATGAATCAGGCATGGATCTCTGATGATGTTGTGGCCCCAATTGCCGAGGTCACCGATTAGTTGCCGGTCTACTTCACATTCCTCTTCAAACAGAAATGGTCCTCTTGCAAACTTTTTTTTAAAATGATCATTTCTCACTGCAATTTTTATTCTCTTTTCCCAACAGTTCATTTTGCTGGTTTTGCTGTGAGGAGACTGTAAAAGACAGCAAGGTTTCATGACAACACCGTATTCCATTTACTCACTTTATATTTAGAAGTTTTCGCATTGTCAATGGTTTTGAGGTCATGTTGCTGTGAGATACAGCTATAATTATGGTCCTTTGGAACAGAAATGTGGCTTTTAAGTGGCATTTCTCCCTCACAATTTTTGAACAATTTTTGAACACTTCCATAACCTGCTTTCCCACTGTTAGTCATGATAACCTCTCCTCTCTAGTGTCCAAATCCAACCTCACTACCTGTAACCTTGACCCACTGCCATCCTACCTCATCCCAGACCTCAGCACTGTTATTTTCCCAGCCCTCACCCATCTTTTCAATCTATCATTAACCTCTGGCATCTTCCCTTCCTCTCTTAAACACGCTACCATCACACCTATCCTTAAGAAACCATCTCTCGACCCCTCCTCACTGTCCAACTATCGCCCCATCTCACTGCTCCCTTTTGCATCCAAACTCCTCGAGCAGCACGTCTATCTTCAGCTGTCCTCCCACCTCTCCTCCAACTCTCTCCTTGACCCACTCCAATCAGGCTTCCGACCCAACCACTCCACTGAAACTGCCCTAACCAAGGTCACCAACGACCTAGTAACTGCTAAAGCCTCACGCCACTACTCCGTCCTTCTCCTCCTAGACCTGTCCTCTGCCTTTGACACGGTCGACCACTCCATCCTGCTACAAATCCTCTCCTCCCTCGGCATCACGGACCTGGCCCTCTCCTGGATCTCTTCATACCTCTCTGAACGGACATTCAGTGTCTCTCACTCCTGCACCACCTCCTCCTCCCACCCGCTCTCTGTTGGTGTCCCTCAGGGGTCTGTCCTGGGCCCACTCCTCTTCTCTATCTACACTCTTGGTCTGGGTCAGGTCATAGCCTCGCATGGCTTTAACTACCACCTGTACGCGGACGACACCCAGCTTTATATCTCCGGTCCTGACATTAACTCCCTTCTCTCCCGGATCCCAAAATGCCTATCATCCATTTCCTCCTTTTTCTCCTCCCGTCGCTTAAAACTAAATGTAGATAAAACAGAATTCATCATCTTTCCACCGTCCCTCTCTACCCCTCCACCTGATCTCTCTATCACTGTTAATGGCCACACCCTCTCACCAGCTCCACAAGTCCGCTGCCTTGGGATAACCTTTGACTCCTCTTTATCCTTCAAACCACATATCCAAGCCCTCACCTCTGCCTGCCGCCTCCACCTGAAAAATATTTCACGCATCCGCCCATTCCTCAACTCTGACACTACTAAAACGCTAGTCCACGCCCTTGTCATCTCCCGCCTTGACTACTGCAACATCCTTCTCTGTGGCCTCCCAGTTAGCACCCTCGCTCCCCTCCAATCCATCCTAAACTCTGCTGCCCGTCTGATTCACTTCTCTCCTCGCTACTCCTTTGCCTCTCCCCTCTGCCAATCCCTTCACTGGCTGCCCATTGCCCAACGAATTCAGTTCAAATTACTAACCCTGACCTACACGGCTCTCCATAACCTCTCCCCTCCATACCTCTCTGCCCTAATTTCCAGATACCTCCCCTCACGCAATCTCCGCTCCTCACAGGACCTTCTCCTCTGCTCCCCTCTCATCAGCTCCTCACATAACCGTCTCCAAGACTTCTCCCGTGCTTCACCCACACTCTGGAACTCATTAACCCAAAACATCAGACTCTCCCCAACTTTCACCAGTTTCAAAAGCAACCTGAAAACCCATCTCTTCAGGATAGCCTACAACCCACATTAACCCCTCCACCACTACACCGGCCCGCAAGCATGTCTGCCCCACACCTTCTGTCTCTCCCCTTCTTCCTTGTAGATTGTAAGCCCTCGCGGGCAGGGTCCTCTTTCCTCTCTGTTTCAGTTACTAGTCATTTTTGTCACCATTGTATTTGTTCAATATTTGTTATGTATGTAATTCCCCCTAAATGTACAGCGCCCTGGAATGAATGGCGCTCTAACATAAATAATAATAATAATACTAATAGTGGCTGAGAAGTCATATTTATAATTTTTGGGGGTCATGTTGCTGTGAGATACAGCAATAATCATGGTCCTTTGGAACAGAAATGTGGATTCTAAGTGGCATTCCTCCTTCACAATTTTTAACAGTGGCTGAGAAGTAATTTTTATAATTTTTTGGGTCATGCTGCTTTGAAATGCAGCAATACTAAAGGTCCTATTATAAAAAAATGTTGTTTCTAACAGACATTTGTTCTTCACAATTATCCAAAGTGGCTCAAGGGTCATGCTTTGAATTTTTGGGGGCATTTTGCTGTGACATGCAGCTATACTACAGGTCCTATTATAAAAAATGTTGTTTCTAACAGACATTTGTTCTTCACAATTGTCAAGAGTGGCTCAAGGGTGATGGTGCTGTCAGAAACAGGAATAGGTAGGACACTGTTAATGGACACATATTGCAAAATGACTTGTTTTTGCAAGATATTAACAGAGCTATCAATCCCTGTATTGAGATAACCCATTTAATACAATTAAAAAAGAGAAACAAAGACATGGTGGGATTCCATCCTATTTTAAAAATGTGTTTTCTAGAATTAAACTACTAAAAAACTTGCATGTACAAAATAGCTCTGAATTGTACAAGGGAGGTACAGGAAAACTTGACCAGATGTAGGTTATTCAGAGGACATGGAGTATGGAGCACGGACAGAGAACAAAGTACAGAGACAATTTCCTCCAGCACGTTGAGTAAAGTGAGAAAAAGAATGCCAAGAAAAAGGGCACCTGGTGTAACAGGAGCGTTAACCACCAGTATTTCCAAGTGAAGCTCAATTGGTCCGCACTCATATGGAGGGCAAGCGCTACCCAGGACAGGACAGTAAATGTCCAGTGAAACTAAAATGGTGGTTGAAAGACTCCTTTTTCCGGCACTTTTTAATCTGGGGTCATGCAGGTTTGGGGCTCATGCTGTGGCCCAGGACAGGTATAGTCAATGTCCAGTGAAACTAAAATGGTGGTTGAAAGACTCCTTTTTCCGGAACTTTTTAATCTGGGGTCATGCAGGTTTGGGGTCATGCTGTGGCCCAGGACAGGGATAGTCTATGTCCAGTGAAACTAAAATGGTGGTTGAAAGACTCCTTTTTCCTGCACTTTTTTAATCTGGGGTCATGCAGGTTTGGGGCTCATGCTGTGGCCCAGGACAGGTATAGTCAATGTCCAGTGAAACTAAAATGGTGGTTGAAAGACTCCTTTTTCCGGCACTTTTTAATCTGGGGGTCATGCAGGTTTGGGGCTAATGCTGTGGCCCAGGACAGGGATAGTCAATGTCCAGTGAAACTAAAATGGTGGTTGAAAGACTCCTTTTTCCGGCACTTTTTAAATCTGGGAGTCATGCAGGTTTGGGGCTCATGCTGCGTTCCAGGACAGGGATATTCAATGTCCAGTTCAACTAAAATGATGGTTCAAATCATACTGCCTTCTGGCACTTTTTAATTTGTGGGTGATGCAGGTTTAGGGGTCATGCTGTGGTATAAGACAGAGATAGTGAATGGTCTGTGATTTTTTTTCTGTGGCTTTTATAACCTAAGTGTGTTGCCTAAGATGTAGCACGTACCCATTTGACTGTTGTGGATTTTAATTTCAAGCTTCTCCAGCCCTGTTTGGGTGTAAGAATGAAGGTTTTGTTGCTCTCCCATAGACTTTAATGGTCATCGATCATAATCTACCATCGACTATCGACTATCTTGTCGATGATGTTCGACTATCGACCATTGACCGATGTCGATGGCCAACATAATCGCTCAACACTAATCATTAATATTTTAAAGAAATACCTATGTTATCTGCAGATAATACTTTGCATGTTATTGTTAATAAGGGCTGTAAGTTTATTTCAAAAAGAGAAAAAACATAGGGTAACATGCTTTTCCCCAGCCTATATATATTCTGGATACTAACATCTCTCGAACTGACACCCTGCTATCTACAAAGGGAAGTTACCAATGAAACACATTTGCGGTCTTTGCAAGTACATCATGAGTATTGTTTCTCTTTTGTCTTTTTCTACCAATAAGCATTACACTACACATTTATTACTTAACTGTGAATCCACTTTTGTATTCTATGTTACTTATTACACACATTGTGATATATAGTACTTTGGTTGCACATCTCGACAACTAAGAAAGAGGATTAGCGAACATCTATTAGATATATGCAATACAGGTTCCCGTAATATGTCAGGAGCATTTCTCAATATATAATATATATATATATATATAATATATATATTATACTATATATATATATATATATATATATATATATATATACTGCTTATACAGCTCTAAAAGTAACTTGCTACTACTGGTTCTTTCATGAGGCTCGAAACAATTAAGGTGTGGAGATTTGTTGCCTCGGGTTGTTCATTTTTTTAATTTTTCTTTTATGGGATTTTTAATATATTTGTAATATTTTACCGAGTGCTAGAAGTTTATATTTAGACCGAGCTATCTTTGCACCCATGTTTTGTATAAGAAAATAAAGAAAAGTACTCTGCACATTTCTTCTTCTTGCAGAATTTTAAAATATAAAAAAAAGTAAAAAATCTCTGCTAGAAAACAGTTCCTAAAAATTAGCACATGTTGTTTACGCAGAAAATATTGTTGACTGGAAAGTAATGAAGTAAAAAAAACAAAGAAAAAAGAACACAAGTACCAAAAGCATTTTCCAGCTTTAAATCAATTTAAATATCAATTTAAACTTGATTTTAATTTTTGCTATCACACTAACAAGTCACTGTGCTCCTACATTTACTGGAATGCGGTATAAATAACATGTACAGATCCAAGTTAAACTTATTTCTGTGCCAAACAACAGATTATGCACATTTTTAGACTGTCCTTGTATATTCTTGTTTTTTTGTTTATGTAGGATAAGATAGTAGTTTCCTTAGCAACCAAAAAATCGTTAGCTCAAGCTGTCAACTACAATGCTTTGCTTATATACTTATCTATAAATGATATAAATCATGGGGAACGTGTTCAGACCAGAAAATAATCATTTAACTACCTACTCAAAGCAGTGTACATAAAAGAAGGATGCTGTATGTCATTTATATATGATTTTACAATTACATTTGGTTTACAACAGTTCGATTATCAAAACATTAAATATAACGTTAAAATAGTAATGACTAATAATGTACATTTCAAACACATCATAGAATGACTATATTGAATATTATGTAAATACCAAGAAACAGTCATAAAGATTAATAATAGGACCAATTTCCAGTATTGCCAAGATGACAAAGCATTTCTTAGCAGACGAGTACAAATAAAATCCCTAAAAGGTAAAATGTACAACAGAGGTAGACTAAATTTTACCCATACACACTACCCCGGAAACTGAGCTCCAGCATATTATTCCTTAAACATTAGGGGCAACATGTATGAACAGCTTACGCCAATTTTCTGAAGTGTTTTGATCCCAAAAACCTTTCATATCCCTGTTTGATAGATGTATGAACAGTTGTACACCATAATCTAGTACATTGTGCGACAGACCCTACACTTTTCAGTGCGCCAATTCAACGGGGGGTGAGTCATGGCACATTTGTACGATTAGATGAATTTATGAACGTGTTGTGCCAAAGCGTGGCACAAAACAGTCGTTACAAACCACACCAAGCTCAAAGTTGTGTGACTGAGAGTAAAGTTGTCCCAGATGAACTATAATTGCCAAAAGAGCAAAAAATATAAATTTTTCCCTCAATAATACCACTAAAGTAATAAAAAATAACTTATAATTATTAAGCCATAAATAATCAAATTATCTAAAATGAATCTAAAATTATACAATAAAAAAATTAAAATGTATAATATCCCAAAATATAAAATTATATAATATAAAATATAATATACGATTAATATTAGATTAAATAATTTAAATTAATTAAACCAATACGGCATTTATCATACATCCAGTTCTCAATCGAATATTTATGGAGTTATTGTAGTGTTATCAGTAATTATCAGTGATGACAAACACATCACAGCAGGCTAGAAATAAAATAAAAGCCATTAGAATAGCATGTCAGTGACCTACATTTTAATGAACGAAAATTAACATACAATATAAAAGTGTAAAAAAAGGATTTAATACAATTTTTATTAGAAAAAAGAAAAATCAGAACAAATTTTATTATTAACATACCGTAATTAATTTTTCATTAGAATTCAACTCATTGAACTGTTTTAATCTCTATAGAGATGAACAAAAGCTCATGAACATCAATCATATGTTTAAATGTTTCTCTTTGCTCTCCCTCTTTTATCAATCTTAATCTTGTGGTTAAAATGTTGCAAGAGATTAGTAGCTCTTACTGTCAATCATAGTTGAGAACTGTTAGAATTCAAATATAACTGTTATTCTTCTCGATAGACTAAGGCAATTCATTGAGTTGATTTTATAGTGAAAAATTGTTAATAATAAAATCTTGTTCTGATTTTTAGATTTTGCTTTTTCTAATTAAAATCTTACCAAATACTTTTTTTTTATACTTTTACATTATACGTTAAGATTCATTCATCTAAATGTAGGTCAGCCTAAATTCTACATATGGCAATAGTTGGCACACGAAAGGTCTCGCGCAGGTGGATCAAGCAAGACCACGTTCATCATTTCTATTTCCTGACATGCAATTCTAATGGCTTTTATTTCATTTCTAGTCTGCTGTGATGTATTTGTTATCACTGATAATACTATGCTGACTCCGTTAATATCTGATTGAGAATGGAATGTATAGTAAATGCTGCATTGGTTTAATTAATTTATATTATGTATACGATATAATTGTATATTAATTTTATATTATGTCTTTTTATATTATTTGAATATTATATAATTTTATATTATTTGGGTATTATATAATTTTATATTAATTTTAGATTATTTAATTTTATATAGTTTCACAATTAACATAAGATAGTTTATATCACTTTAATTGTGTTATTTGCGAAATAATTGGTATTTTTTTGCCTATTGGCAATCAGAGTTTGCTTAGCATGACACCAGCTGCCTATCAGGAATTCTGTTGAGTCTTTTCTGGTGCTATTATGATGTACCTCATTTATGAACTACAGTATGAAACTTTAATCCAAACTTGTTTAAATACTTGTACTGAAACAAAAAAGGGAAGACAAGCGCAACAACGCCCCTGTGTGTATCTATCAAATAAAATAATAGTAAAGGCTGCGCCTGCGACTCAACGCTCACCTTATGGTACAACACATTGAATAATTTCACAGAAGATAAATCCAAGCGCCACCTCTCAAATCTCCTGCGTCCTTAGCACAAACAGTGCGCTCTCGGTTGGGTATGTAGAAACGAGTAACGGTATATACTGTAAATAGTTTCTAGTGCTAGGATAACAACCTTTAGAAAGGTATAAAAACTGACACATATATATTTTACTTTAATACATACTGTTGCATTCTACACTTATCTAAAGCATTATAGAACTTGTGAGCTGGCACCAATTTTCATACATGTCTCCGTAAATGCTTTAATTAGGATAGTCAGTTTGTCAGAAGTGAGTGTTCTGAGCTGTAAAATTTAGGAAATGACGTGAATGCAACAGTGCTCACTAAAAGATAGCTCCAGAGTTGTCAATAAACATAGGAACCAGACTGATGGCTCAATATGTCATCGCTGGAATGGAGGTAAGTATGTTTGTTTTGTTTCTGCAGCCCTATCTCCATTTTAACTTTAAAAGATAATAACAACTGTTAATGAGGGGACTGACAAAAAATAGGGATCATACAATCAGTGTCCTTGGAATATAATGACATAATCTATTGCAGCACAATATGTATTCAGAAGGTGCTAGAAAACCTGATGACTTGAGGAATTTTGATAACCCAGCTTACTAAGACCTTGTAACGATTATAACAAGTCAGTGAAGCATGAAATAAAAGAAAGCTTAAAAAGTTAAAGCAGCACAGTGCATGTTATTGTAATCAAGAAGCCAATGAGTGACTTTAAGTATATAAGGCTTCTAAGGAAGCCCCTTAAATATCAAAGATGTCAGTAGAGGATTCCCAGGTTTATAGTTTAAAAGGAAAGATTTCCACAATATGTTACGGTGTGGGTGATCCCCTAGTGCACTGAAGCACTCTCATCTACCTTTAACATAAACTAACAGACGATATGGATGCTTATTTTTGACATGCATTATATATGCCGATCAATCAAATTAAATGATTCCCCATTTCCCTTTACTTAGGTACAATCAATTGTTATTTATCCTGTAGTGATCAAATGAAATGGATTTAATTGTTGATGGGTGCCGTGGTTCATTACCATCCCTGCCTTCTTGAAAGTTGTGTGTACACAGCGCTCAATGAGGCTTTATGCGTCAATATATTTTATAATGCTGATTGCATGATCCCCATTTTACTTTATCCCTAGATGGAGCTCTATAGTTTGGAGGGGTGGGTGGACATTTAGGGCGACATGTATGATCGGGAGTTGCTCCTGTTTTCTGGCGAAAACTACGCCTCACCGATCCGAATCCCCTATCGGACGCAGTGATGCGGTGCTAGGCGCAACCTTCACCAGTTTCGGATGTGCCTAACATGAAGGGGCGTGCAATGGGCGTGGTGTGGGCGTTCTGGGGCGGGATGCACCACATTCGAATACTCCAAGGCATGCATGATCGCGGGTCGGCAAAGTGAGGCGCATCACCGCTCCGACAGGCAGACCTAGTTGAAGCTGGTCTAAATGAGCCGGAGGAGGCGAAGTGAAGCGAGAACGTAATGGAATGGGGCAAAATGTGCTCTCGGTCGACTGTTACAACAGTACACTAATAAAAAAAGAGTTGTCTTGAAAAATTTTTCATTAATAAAGATAAATATGAAAGTTGTCTAAAAACAATTAAATGTATTGAAAAAGATGATCACTTAAAATTAGAGGAAAAATATATAAGATCGCAAAAGAAATAAATCTCAGCTAATAAAAACGATTTTTTTGGATTCATACTCCATGCCTCACGGAGCTGAGAGCTGATGTTTACTTCTTTAGCGATCTTATATATTTTCCCTTTAATTTTAAATGATCCACTTTTTCACTACATTTAATCGCTTTTAGACAGCTTTGATTTTTCTCTTTATTCATTCATTCATTTGACAGACAACTCTTTTTGCTATTCACTAACATGTTTAATGATTTCTGGCTGTTTTCCAGCCTGTCTCGAATCGGAATACATGTTAGGTGCAGTCCTTCTGCGCCTAAGTACCGCACTGCGCCTCACACACTGGCGAGGCGCAGTGGACTTTACACCGCATGTATGAGCGCACCTCGGGTGCCGACACACATGAGGCGCAGCTTTCATGTTCGAGCGCTCGAAAACGAGCGCTCCGATGCGCCAAGATTCATACATGTCGCCCTTAGTCATTGTGCTTCAGGGAAATTTTGTATGGGTACAATTTTGCCTCATAGCATTTATCTGCATTCCGCATATCTATATTTATCTTTAGGAATGAAGGTATTATGTCTGTACTCATTTGATATAACCAGTTTCGTTATTTCACGATGATAGAAATGAACCCTGTTCTTGCATAAATGATTGGGAGTAGTGATGAGCGATTGTGACAACATTCATTATCAAGTCAATAGTCGATATCGCCAATTATCATGTCGATTGTCGATTATCACTGATGACCATTAAAGTCTATGGGAGAGCAATAGTGTTGAGCGATTACGTTGGCTATCGACATCGATCGATAGTCGATAGTCGGCCACCATCGATAAGGTTTTCGATAGTCGATAGTCGATCATCTCCGATGACCATTAAAGTCTATGGGAGAGCAACAACACCTTCATTCTTACACCCAAACAGGGCTGGAGAAGCTGGAATTAACAGCCACAACAGTCAAATGGATACCTGCTACATCTTAGGCACAACACTTAGGCTATAAAAGCCACAGAAAAAAGTCACACACCATTCACTATCCCTGTCTTGTACCACAGCATGACCCTTAAACCTGCATCACCCACAAATTAAAAAGTGCCAGAAGGCAGTATGAAAATGAACCATCATTTTACTTGAACTGGACATTGAATATCCCTGTCCTGGAACGCAGCATGAGCCCCAAACCTGCATGACCCCCACATTTAAAAAGTGCCGGAAAAAGGAGTCTTTCAACCACCATTTTAGTTGAACTGGACATTGACTATACCTGTCCTGGGCCACAGCATGAGCCCCAAACCTGCATGACCCCCAGATTTAAAAAGTGCCGGAAAAAGGAGTCTTTCAACCACCATTTTAGTTTCACTGGACATTGAATATACCTGTCCTGGGCCACAGCATGAGCCCCAAACCTGCATGACCCCCACATTTAAAAAGTGAAGGAAAAAGGAGTCTTTCAACCACCATTTTAGTTTCACTGGACATTGACTATACCTGTCCTGGGCCAAAGCATGAGCCCCAAACCTGCATAACCCCCAGATTTAAAAAGTGCCGGAAAAAGGAGTCTTTCAACCACCATTTTAGTTTCACTGGACATTGACTATACCTGTCCTGGGCCACAGCATGACCCAGGGCCGGAGTTACAGTGGGTGCGGTGAGAGCCCAGGCTGGCGTCCGTCATCTATTAACACGCAGGTTAAAATGCCCTGATGACGCAGCAACGAAAACTGTCATGCTGAAGCAGAGTGCGGAAGCGGAAGTGTGAGAACTCCAGCCTTCCTCAGTACACAGTCAATACCTGGGTAGCGCTTGCCCCTCTGTATGAGTGTGGACCAATTGAGCTTCACTTGGAAATACTGGTGGTTAACGCTCCTGTTACACCCAGGTGCCCTTTATCTTGGCATTCTTTTTCTCATTTTACTCAACGTGCTGGAGGAAATGGTCTCTGTACTTTGTTCTCTGTCTGTGCTCCATACTCCATGTCCTCTGAATAACCTACATCTGGTCAAGTTTTCCTGTAACTCCCTTGTACAATTCAGAGGAATTTTTTTAACAGCTATTTTGTACATGCAAGTTTTTTAGTACTTTAATTCTAGAAAACACATTTTTAAAATCGGATGGAATCCCACCATGTCTTTGTTTCTCTTTTTTAATTGTATTAAATGGGTTGTCTCAATAAAGGGATTGATAGCTATGTTAAAGATCTTGCAAAAACAAGTCATTTTGCAATGTGTCCATTAACAGTGTCCTACCTATTCCTGTTTCTGACAGCACCATCACCCTTGAGCCACTCTTGACCATTGTGAAGAAAAAATGTCTATTAGAAAAAATTTTTTTTTTAGAATGGGAAACCTGTATTATAGTGCATGTAACAGCAAAATCCCTCCAAAAATTCAAAGTATGCCCCTTGAGCCATTTTGGACAATTGTAAAGGAAAAAATGTCTGTTAGAAAAAACATTTTTTTGAATGGGGCCCTGTAGAAATGCTCCCTTTACAGAAAAATCCCCCCAAAAATTTCAAAACATGCCCCAAATGAGCCACTTTTGAAAAATTGTGAAAAAAAAATGTCTATTAAAAACAACATTTTTTTGAATGGGGACCTTAGAAATTGGCATTTCAAAGCAGTTGCCCCAAAAAAAAAATTAAAAAAAAGACTTCTCACCCCCTTTTTAAAAATTGTGAAGGAAAAAATGCCACTTAAAAAGGCCACTTTTTGGTTCCCAAAAGGGACCATGATGATTGCTGTATTCACAGCAAAATGCCCCCAAAAAAAATTTAAAAAATAATCCCTTTCTCAGCCCCTTTTTAAAAATTGTGAAGGAGAAATCCCCATTTAGAAGCCACTTTTCTTTTCCCAAAAGGGACCATATGATTGCGTATCTCACACCCAAAAATAAACCCCAAAAAAATTTTAAAAAATATGACTTCTCGCCGCTTTAAAAAAATTGTGAGGCAAAAAGACCCCAAAACCTTTGACAATGGGAAAAATTCTAAAGGGATGAAGGAGAAAAAGGGAAAATATGGTTTTGTCAAAAACCCTTTTTGGTGTTTTTTTAGTTCCTCACACAAAAACCACAAAAAAAAACTTTTGGGAAAATTTGAAAATTTAAAAATTGCAAAAAAGAAATGATAAATTTTAAAAAAAAATTTTTCAAGGGGGAACAAATTTCGTTTGGAGAGGAAAGTAAAGTAGACCAGAAACTAATGGGGAAACCCGGGGAAATTGGGGGCCACAAATCATCAGAGATCCATGCCTGATTAAATTTTGATGAAAGAAACCCGACCCACATTATCTGGGGGGGGAAAGGGTGGGAATTGCTTTTTTGTCTGAAAATGACTCCCCCAAAGCTGTGCTGAAGGCCCGCTCAGATATGACGCGGGGCTGCTGGGCGGGGAAAACACCTCTTTGCGTGGCGAGCGAGGGTGGGCCCTTTCGTCCATTTTGGTTTCCCCAGAAGTCTTTTGGGCCCGGGAAAACACATCCAAAAAATCGGTGTTTTGAACGCAAAAACGTGCACCAGGGATTTTAAACTGGTCTCTGTGTTTTGGATGTGTCCCCCTGCATTGCATGCTTTGGTGAGGTGGAAAATAAAGATTGCCAGAGGTCCCCCATTAGGCTTCTGCCACCTTGCCGGGCTGCCACTAGGGCCTGTTTGGCCCCTTACTGTTTTCCGTTGCTGATGTTGTTCCCCCATGACATTTGGGGGAACGTGAAGCAGACGCAACAGTTGTCCCCCAGTTGATAATCACAAGGGTCCCCTTTTTCCGCATTTTACTTTTCTATTTGGGGGGGGTTTGAAGGAAAAGTGCTGAGTTTTTTTTTTGAAACCGGGGATCCGGAGGGGGGGGAAACCCAGTAACTGTTGTTCATTTTGAGGGCCCTTAATCATTTTTGGGGGAAAGGGGAGCATCCAAGCCCCCCTGTGAGAGTTTGGACCCTTGGGGTTCCCAAGCCTCGGGGTTGAGGGGCACTAGAAAAACTCATCTTCCTCATCTGCCCCCAAATTCACGCCAACCTTTTCCCAAGGCAGGACGTCGGTTTAGGAATACCTCCTCCTCCTCCTCCCCCTCCGTTTCCCCGGGCCCCAGCTTCAAACACCCCGGGGGACTTGCCTCAGTGATGCCCCCGGAGCTGAGGGGCCCGGGCCTTGCCTAGTTTTTGGCCCCTAACCCCCTCCCTAATAAAAGGCCGATAAATTGAGAAATTGGAGATTGGTGGAAAATTTGGAGGAGAAAAGGGGTTTCCGGTCTGAAATCTGTGCCCTCTCCTCCTCCGCCTGGCGGGACCTGAGGGTTTCAGAGTGCCAACGATCGTCCCAGAACTAAGATCCCCCACAATGCCCTGCTGAAAAGGGGCCCATCGTCCGCACGGGCCCCATTTTGGGGGCTTTTTCAAAACTGGCAAGGAGGTTTGCAAGTTTCTTTCCCTGCCTCCCCTCTCGGGGGTCAACACCCCGAGGTCCGCACCGTTGCTTGTCAGGCCATGTGTAAATTCGTACTGGTAATGGATTGCGCTGCTGCCACAATCCTGGAGCTGTGGGGGGTTTGGGAAATTTCCCGCTGTGGCCCCGACAACAATGAGCGGTTTTTCCCGGGGGGGCCGACTGACGTGCAAAGAGCCAGGGGGGGACGAAGCAGGGTCCCAACCCGGGGGAAATGCGAAAATCAGACCTCGAGCCTTTTTTCACAGGGGGTCCAGACCCGGGGGAAACTCTTTAGAAATTTCTGGACGAAAAAGGTTCATGACATGTGCCAGGCAAGGGATGTTTCTCCAGCCTACCGATCTTAAGGGGGCCCTGATTTTTTGCCCCTTATCGCACACCACCTTGCCTGGGCCCAAGGGTTTTTGTCACCCCCCGCCCCGTTGGTCTCGTTGCGGAAAAGCCGTCCACAGCTTTCCCGACCTGTGTGGGACGGCTCCAAAGGGAGATTAAATTTTAAAACGGCCCCCGGTTTCTCTGGGCACGTTAAAGCCACCCAAAGGGCCTTTGGGGGAAAAAAAGCCCCCGCACCATCCCCGGGCTTTTAAGAGCTGCGCCCAGCCTGAGAGCCACCGTCACCCCCCAAAAACATCCACCCAGCTCACCCGTGGGCTTCACAGAGATATTGCGGCCTTTGGGCCCGGGCTTAAGTCCATGTGTCGGTGGTCAGATGGACCCTTTTCCGGCCAAATGTTGCGACAACGCGCTTTAAATTTTTGATGGGCACGTGGCTGGCCAGGGCAGGGGCGGGTTTTTGGCAAAGAAATGGCCCGCTCGGCATCTGGTAATTGGGGGGAGGCGAAGGGGCCCTGACGTGGGGGGAACCCATCTGGTCCCCCAACGGAAAGGCAACATTTTCCAAGGCCAAAAGCCCGGCAATTTCACATTCAGGCTATTGGCTTTGGGTGGTTTGGGTTTAAAATGTTTCTTCTGCTCCCCAAACCTGGAAGCAGAAGGCTGGCTGGGTAAGACTGGGCCCCTGTACGGCGTGCAGGGCGTCAAAAATGCGGAAGGAGAAGGGGTAGGGGGGGTCTCTGGGGGGGCTGGTGGTACCGGGCGATGGTGGAGGCCCCCCGGGAAAGGGAGGCTACCCTTTTTCAAGGGCTCTGAGAGACATGGGGAGCTGGGAACCCCTTTGGGGGGGGGGTGGAAAGGGGGAGGAGGAGGCAGAGGGTGTGCAGTGGTTGGGGGGCCCGGGGGGTCGGGGCTGGCCTTTTTTTTTGGGCCCAAATGTTCCCCCCATTTCAAAATCAGCATTCCTATGTGACTAGACCCTGTTTTGGGGGTTTGGGTTTAAACCCCCCAAGGTTCTTGCCTTTTACTTATACTTTTGGCAAAGGCGGGATATGAAAACGTGGGGAAATCAGAGGCTTGTCAAAGGACCCCCGGCTTGAGGGTCCCCGGGCCCTTTTTACGGCGATAAAACGGGGGAGCGGGGGTTTTTGCGCCCGACTGTGGCTGGGGGGAATCCCAAAACAGCGGATTTTGCGACCCTCCCCCTCCCTTTTTTGTGGCGGGGCCCGTTTTGACCTACCCATCGTCTTCCTCCTTTGTCCACTTTATGAACGTCGCAAGCAAATTCTGCCCGGAAAAAACCGGGTGGATCCGCAATTCGTCTTTATCATATCATCAAACAGGGGACTTGGTTGTCCTGACTTTCCCCCCCGCATCCAGAAGCGGCGGGCTACAAGCAAGGGGGGATGCAAGACATTGCCGACCCCCCGGGGGGTTTTTTCCCATTGACCAGCTTCCCTTTACCTCCTCTGAGGGATCAGAAAATGGGCGTCAAAGCAACTAAATCAACCCTTTAACTTTTTTTTTTTTAAATTCAAGAAAGTTTTTATTGAAGACAAAAACAAAATAACCCGGGAATTTTAAATATTATAAAACCCTAGAAATAAAGAGAGAAGAAAAAAATAAAAAAATAAAAAAAAAATAAATAAATGAAAAAAATGGTCAATGGTGTTTTAAAAAACCAGAGCCATTGGGAGTATAAAGGGAACAAAAATACGTTAGGGGAACAACAATCAAATATCGAAAGCATATAGAGAAAAATTTCCCAAACAATAGGGAATACATTTTAAAATAACAAAATAAAGAAGATAAAAGGGGCCCCGTTAAATGAAATACAGTAAAAAGCCAAAAGCCATAAAGGAAAAAAAAAAATCAAAAATGCCCTTTTATCCCCCTTGAAACTTTTTAAAATGCCTTCTGAACCCCCAAACCCCATTTTGTCATCAAAAGGTCCTTTAGACAAAAGGGTTTTCCACAGTGGTGGGTACACGAGTTGGGGCTTTTGGGGTGCTTCATGTTGGGCGGGTGCTGATGATGCCGATTACGACATTTGTGGGCCCTGACTGCGAGGACGAGGAGGTAAGACGCTAGATGCAGGTTGCATTAACCACTGAAGGACAGATTGGGACGTTTTCGTTACTTAGGGTTCACAGGGGGGCCCCGACCCAGCGATGACAGGCCTGCGGGCCCCGCAAAATGCGATCCGCTGGGATGCCCTGTTGTCGCCACCCCTTTGGGAAGGGGCACCTTCCCCTCGTACCTCTACCTCCAAGGGGCCTACCCCCCCTTTGCCGCTTCCCCCCTGCCATTTCACTTTCCCTTTTCAGAAATATAAAAATTTGGGGAGAAGGTATGGAATAGTTTTTTTTGGGAAATCTTTTTAAAAAAAAGACGGCAAATTTAAAAGCAAATTTTCCAAAACCCCCCAAAACAAAACAAAATTTGCTGGATTCAAATTTAACTTTCAAGGGGTCTATCAACAAAAACTGGACTGGCCCAAAAATGCAAGAAACACGGAAAACGGAAAGTTTTTGTAAAATACAAGATATTTTTTTTTACCTTTCAATTCACCTGTGGTGACTACAAATTGCTGTTTTAAAAATTTACAAAGCGCTCAATTTTAAAAAAAAAACTGGGGGCCAAATTTAAAAAAAACAAAGTATCTGTTTTTTTTTCGTATAAAAACACGGTATTTTTTTTTCACCTTTCAATTCACCTTGGTGACTAAGAAATGCCTGTTTTTAAATTTACGGGGAAACGCGTCAAAGAACAAAGCTGGGGCGCAAAATCAAAAAAAAACCTAACTGTTTTTGTTTTCGAAAAATTTCACGGGATTTTTTGCACCTTTTAATTTTACCTGTGGTGGGAAAATAAATTGCTGTTTTAAAAAATTTACGTGGAACTGCGTCAATGAACAAAGCTGGGGCGCAAAAAGTCAAAAAACACTATCTGTTATGTTTTTTTTATAATACACGGTATTTTTTTGCCCCCTTTCAATTCACCCCGTGGTGAATAAAGAAAATTCGTTTAAGATTTTCGTGGATCTGCGTCAATAAAAAGTGCTGGGTGCCAAAAAATCAAAAAACACGTAAACTGTTTTTTGTTTTTGTATAATACCCCGGGATTTTTTTTTCACCTTTCCTTTTCCCCCGGTTTGGGGACTAAAAAATTTCGTTTAAGATTTACGTGGGGCCCGCGTCAATGAACAAAGCGGGGGGCAAAAATCAAAAAAAAAAACTATCTGTTATGTTTTCGTTTTAATACACGGTAATTTTTTTGCACCTTTTAATTCCCTGTGGTGACATAGAATTGCTGTTTTTAAAATTTACATAGCTGCGTAAAGAAAAAAAGCTGGGTGCCAAAAGTCAAAAAACACGTATCTTTTTATGTTTCGTATAAAACACGGTTTTTTTGCACCTTTCCCAAATTTACCTTTGGGACTATAAATTTCAGTTTTAAGATTTACGTGGATGCGCGTCAAAGAAAAAAGCCGGGTTTGGGGCCCCCAAAAATCAAAAAACACGTAACCCGTTTTTGCTTTCGTATAATACACGGGATTTTTTTCACCTTTCAATTTACCCGTGGTGACTATAGAATGCTTTTTTTAAAAAATTTACTGGGTCGGGGCAATGAACAAACTGGGGGCGCAAAAGTCAAAAAAAAACTATCGTTTTTTGGTTTTTTTCCCAAAGATTCACGGTTTTTTTTTTTGGGAAAAAAACAACCCCGTGCTGACTAAAAAACGATTCTGGATTGGGAATTTAACTGCAAGGTGGATATATCAACACAGGGGTAATGGGGAAAATTGAAAATAACACCTAACTGAAAAAGTATACTGGTTTAAAAAAAATTTGGGGTTTTGGGACCTAACAAAGAGACCTGCAGTTACAAAAAAATGATGTGAAACCAAAAATAAGTTTTAGGCGCCCCTTTTCCAGGGAAAAATTTTTAATAGCAAAATTTTAATAATAAAGATATTGGTGCAATGTCCCACACAAAATCTTGGGGGAACTTTTTTCCAGTTTTCTTTAATAGATAGAGCCTTTTCTGTGTTCGCCCCCTCCCCCCCCCCCCCCCCGCTCCCCCTGTGACCCTTTTCAGCGGGAAATGCTGCTTTAAAATTTTTCTACTAACTACTAAAAACTTCAAAACTCTAATCTAAACCAAATTTGGAAAAGGGTCACACAAAAAGTAGAGGGTTTCTCTGTGCAAAAAATAGCAAAATTTCCCCTGAAGGGGTTGGCCACAGGCAAGCAAAACGTCCTATTCCTATGAACCTGGGGGAGACACTAAGGTGAACAGGAAGGGGGTGTTCTAGTTTAAAAAAGGTCATGTGATTTTTTCCCGCCAAACCAACCCTACCATCCCCCGTCCCAAATCCCCCACACACCAAACTCACCCTGCTCTAAATTTTGTAATCTGATTTGCTGCCGCCAAAATGACAGGAAATGCCCCCCGAAAATGGGGGCGATCTTAATAAATGACAAATTTTAACCCCTTTAAATTTTCGCATGAACTGAAAAAATTTGATCCCCCATAAAAAAACCTTTCCGATTTCAAACCTGTCGATAAAAAACCTCAACACTAGAGAGCAAACCCCAGCTTCATTTCTTAAAAAACCCCAAAAAGTGAGGAAACAGCTGGAAAATTTAAAATCCACAAAAATAAAATGGATAAAGGGCTACATCTTAGACAATACAAAATTTGAAATATAAAAATCAAAAAAAAATTCATATGCTAAAAAAAAATTCATTATGTTTTAATGGCTAACCAAAACATGAGGAAGGGATAGCCAAAGCAGGTACAGCGTAAACATTTTTAAAGGGGCCCCTTTCCCCACCCAAAAAAAACACCGGTATTGAAAATTTCACAGGGAACTGGCAGGAAAACCCCTATCACTTTTTGCACCAGGGGCCAACATCTTTCACATATGTGGGGGGCACAAGAACATCCCAAAGGGAAATGCAGGTTTTACTGGCAGGGGGCCCTTAAAGGGGGTCCAGTAGGTCAACGACCCCGGGCCCCCAAATTTCCCCCCCATTTCCCTTCCTGGGCCAAATTTTTGTGGTGGAAGGAAATTGCTCACTTTTGAATTTGGAACTTTGGGCAAAGGGGGGTGGAAAAACCCCCTAACTGCTGTTTTATTTGATGGCCCTTTAAACGTGGGAAATTTTTTTAAAAAAACCTTTACTATTGGTTTCTTTTACAGCGGCATGACCCCAAAACCAGCAAAGATGTCCTTGATGGACCCTCAGAATAAAAAGTGCCGGAAGAAACAAGTATTTGAACCACTATTTTAGTAAACAGGACATTGAATATCCCTGTTTTTTACAGCGACATGACTCCAAAACCTGCACAGATGCCCTTATGGACCCCCAGAATAAAAAGTGCCGGAAGAAACAAGTAGTTGAACCAATTATTTTAGTGAAATGGACATGGACTATCCATGTCCTTTAATGTAGCATGACCCCATAATCCACACAGATGCCCTTATGGACCCTCAGATTAAAAATTGCCAGAAGAAAGTATTAATTGAACCAGTATTTTAGTGAAGTGGACATTGACTATCCATGTCCTGTACCGCAGCATGACCCTCAAACCTGCATGACCCTCAGATCACAAAGTGCCGGAAGAAAGTAGTATTTGAAGCAGCTTTTTAGTTGAACTGGATATTGACTATCCCTGTCCTGTACCACAGTATGACCCCCAAACCTGCATGACGCACAGATTAAAAAGTGCCGAAGAAAGTAGTCTTTGAACCACCATTTTAGTTGAACTGGACATTGACTATCCCTGTCCTAGACCGCTATTTGCACCAAACTGAGACACACGGACTGCAATAGAACTATTTAAAAGTTATATGGATTAGATATGGTGTTTTTGGCAACACTGACAACAGGCGGCAGTTGCTATAAAATATCTGTAACCCAATTTGCATACAAGGGGGCTATTGGCAAAAAACTGACAAGCACAAAGTGCAATATACAACTATTGAAAAGTTAGATGAATGAGATATGGCAGTTTTACAACGCTGACATGTAGCACCAATTGCTATTAAATATCTGTAACCCAATTTGCATACAAGTGCACGATTTGTGCCAAAATGAGACGCACTGAGTGAAATAGAACTTTTTAAAAGTTATATGGATTAGATATGCCGGTTTTGGCACCACTGACAACAGGCGCCAGTTACTATAAAATATCTGTAACCCAATTTGCGTACAAGGGGGCTATTGGCAAAAAACTGGGATGCACAGACACCAATAGAAATGCAAAAACAAAAGGGACAATTTCACCTCAGTTGGGAGGTCTGCTGGCCACAAAGTGTTAAAAAAAATAGCTATTTCCATGTGCGTTCAGGACAGGAGAGACTAGGCTGCACATCATAAACCCTCCTTTCCAACCCACCGCCCCCTCCTCGTGGCAGCACACAGCACTAGATTTATTTACAAGTCCCTCTCTAACTAAATCAGAACTTAAATTCTCTAATCTAACTATATCCTAAGCTTCACAACTACAAGGATGGTTTTCTGTATAAAAGAAGACCGTCTCTCTCAGCTGTGACAACAGCTATTGGGACAGGCTGTGAGAGGTGTTGCTCTGTAGTGAGATCAGTGAGAAATGAGGCTGAACAGGAAATGGAGTTGCATACATAAAACGAGGTTATGTGATTTTTGCAGCCAATGAGATCCATACACCGCCCAATCATGACGTCGTACACCCAGCTCACCCTGCTCTATGCTTTTCGCTGATTGGCTGGCCACCAAAGTTACAGGAAGCGCTGAAAAAGGCGCGATTGTAAACGTGATAACAATTATCATTACGATATTCAAGTAAACTATCGCATCATCGCGATACACCAATAAACATAAAAATCGTGCCGATTTCAACTTTTGTCGATAGTATCGCTCATCCCTAATTGGGAGTCTTTTGAGATGTACCTAGTGTACTTTGGACTCACTCCAATATGTGTTTGATCTATACATTTTTAATGTTTACTAATTAAAATATATGTTTTAATGACCATCTATTTTGTCATATTGCTTCTTAAACTATAAGGTATTTTTTTTTACATTGGTATCACATTTTCTACCATGATAGCCCTAGCCTAAAGCATACATAAATCTCTTAGGATTTTAATGACCCCTTTGTGAATCCAATTCAGATAATTCAGACTGCTGTAAATGAAACATGTTTTTTTCATCAGTGTTTGTGAGGAAGCAGATGGGAATTTAAATTACATTGTTGCTTTTTAGTTGAAAATATCAATGTATATAGCAGAAAAGAAACCTAATAGCAATAATAATTAAGGAGTTGTCTGGTTCCTTTTGAAAAAATGTCCTTTTCCTCCAATGTTCTGTTTACTGTCTTTCAAACAGTGATGTAACTGAGTGGTATGTGACCACTGTGGCCAATCAGAGACTGCAAAGGTGACATTCCCATCCGAAAGTAGAAGACCTAAGGGTCTGTTCACATGATGTAATTGCGGCACATTTCACCGTGTATTTGCGCTTAATACGCGGCGAGATGTGCGCCGCAATTACGGTAATCCGTAGCGCTCATAGAGAACTATGGATTACGCCTCGTCCCCTCCTGGCATACAATACGATCGTATTGTACGCGCGGGGAGATAAGTGACATGTCAATTAATGCATGTCAATGGGGCCGGCGGACTGCCAGCCCCCCGTGCTGCGAGAGATCAGCGCGACTTCCAAAACACCTGCCGTGTGAACATACCCTTAAACTGAAGACTGGAAAGAACCAGCCCTGTAACTGAGGCATAAAATGAAACTGAACATAATAATAATATGAAGCTATAGCAATTGGACCTACACTACACTTCTGGGTTAAGTTATCCACGCGACAGAGTCTGGTATTTGAGCCAGTTCTGCCCCCTGGTTACTAACAATGCCTTTCCTCCATTGTGATTAATCCTGTGCAAGTCCCTTCCAGCCAGTAGCAAAGGAGATAATACCAACAAGGTTAACAGCTATATAAGCCCTTTTTCTTGTAAGTACAAACTAAAGTACATACATAAAATGGTTGTCATTTTCTTTCTTTTCTAATAATAATTAAAGGTGAAAACTCTAAGATTGTAGAAAATTATAAAATACATGTTTTATTTTTATTGTAACACTTTTTTTTTATCTGTAATCTAGTGGGGGGGGTTTCAGTGCTAGATGCAACATCCTTCTTGTGGCCTTCCATCTAGCACCCTCGCTCCTCTCCAATCCATCCTTAACTCTGCTGCCTGTCTGATTCACCTCTCTCCTTGCTACTCCTCTGCCTCTTCCCTCTGCCAATCCCTTCTCTGCCTACCAATTGCCCAGCGAATCCAGTTCAATTTAGTAACCTTGACCTACAATGCTCTCCATAACCTCTCTTGTCCATATATCTATGCCTTAATCTCTAAATACCCCCCCCTCACACAATCTCCGCTCCTCACAGGACCTTCTTCTCTGCTCTCCTCTTATCAGCTCTTCACATAACCGTCTCCAAGACTTCTCCCATGCTTCCCCCACACTTTGGAACCCACTGCCCCAACACGTCAGACTCTCCCCCACTCTCACTAGCCTCAAATATATATATATATATACCCCCTCAAATTTACAGTGCTCTGGAACTAAGGGTGCTCTAAACTAAATAATAATAATAATACAAAGCCTATTGTAATCTTTATTACAAAATATTAATATTACTGCTATAACATCTGGGATATTTAAAGAGATTTGGAAGTAGAAAAAAGAGGGAATTGAAAGATAGTATCACCAGTTGTTAAAGGGAAACTCCTACCTAAATTTTAGTTTCCCATGTGCTCCATTAAGAAATTCCATGTGTTAGTATTTTACACTTGTTTTTCTTGTTACTTCTATCACTAAATATCACACTGGGATAGTTGCATAGCAACTGTCTGAATCAGGTTCCAGTGACACAGTTTTATACTTGAGTCTATAAATCTTGAGTCTATTGGGATCTGTGTGTCACTCATATAGGTTACAGAACTTTCTGTTATGAAGAAATTATATGAACTGTTACACACAAATTCTCCACTGGGGATGACAAAAAGTCCTATCACAGTTGATGATGGTGTTTAGACAGCTCCAGTCACACAATTATAATGAAGAATTTCACAGCTCATCATGCCTGACTGTATACATAGGGTCTTTTAGGTTATTTAGGAGAATATATTATTGTTACTTTATCCTCCGATCAGGCAGACTTGGTACTGAGGATAGCTGCCCATGTGGTGATGTACTGAAGCATTGATAGATTGAAGGCACAGTTTACAGGAAGAGAAGGCAAGATGAAAATTAAATTTAAGATTGTCTGATTTGAATCAGACAGGAGGCTGAACTGCAGGGAAGTGAGAACACTATACTATAAGAGGTCCAGAGAATTATGTGAAGGGTCCTATAATGTTTTTGCAGGAGGTCTTTTTTTTAGCAATGGGATAAATTCGGTGCCTGAAGAAATGTCACAAGAGAAAAACAATCTTAGAAAAGTTAAAGGGGTTGTCAGTCTCATAAGAACTGTTTCAATAGATCCCTGGCCCCTAGTAAAATTAAAAAAATGTATAATGATCCTCCACCGATCCCCAGTTCCAGCGGCACATCTCCCTAGTCTTTTGCTTTTATCCACTCATTTCTGAACATGGAAATCACAGATGTATCCGCTCATTGGCTACAATGGTCATGTGCCACTAATTCACATCACCACTTGGAAGTGAACAGGTTCAAATGGGGAGTGAATGAAAACAGAAGACTGGTGAGACATGCTGTTGAAACCGAGGACCAGAGAAAGGTGAATATACATTTTTCTATTTTATTGGGGGCCCGGGAACTATTGAAACAGTTTTGTTTATTTATGAGGCGGACAACCCCTTTAATAAGGACAAGTTTAAAAAAATTGTAAACCAAAGACTTCTAAATTGCTTGCTGACCAGGATTAAATTAATGAACTAGAATTATTGATGCTTGAGGACAAATATGACAAAGTAGGGATAACTGAGACAAGACTGGATGACAGATACGACTGGGCAAATAAGGAATACAGCTTGTTTATGAGTGACCGTAAAAACTGAAAAGCAGAAATTTTTGCTCAGATGGCAAGTATAATTTAAAGCCAACACTAGGGCAAGATGTATGTGCAGGAAATGAACTTGTGGAGTCGCTATTGGTAGAAATACTTGACGCTAAAAACAATAATGAAAAACTGAAAGAGGTTTGCTATAAGCCAGCAACTATAGCAGAATCCACAGAATATCTACTACTCAAGCAAATAGTTAAGGCAGAAAAACACAATAAGGTTGCTATTATGGTTTTCATTCAAGTACCAGATATAAATTAGGGAATTGAAGTCTATAGATGTCATAAAGGAAAGAAATTTTTGTCAATAATCAAAAATGATTATCTATCCTAACAGTTGCAGGGAGAAGGTCTTTTTAGACTTAATATTACCCAACAGACCTGACCAAATAATAAAGATGTACGCTGGGGACCACATTGCAATAAAATAAATGTACAGTATCACTCTTGCAGTAGGGTGTTTTCTTTTCAAGTTGCTAAAAAACACTGAACTTCAGGAAGGTAAAGTTCATTTAGCTTAGTGTACAGATAGAAAATGAGATATTTTTAAAAGCTTCTTAAATTGTCACTGTAAGAGGTACATATCATACAGGAGATACAAGGGTTAGTAATGGAACAAAACTATTGTGGATAAATTAAAATATGAATTAGATAATACATATCAGAAAGTATTTGAACTACTAAAACAGAAAAGTAGGGAAGAAGCACTAAAAAGTTATATGGAGAAAAGTACATTATGTAAAAATGAAGAAAAGAAGCAAAGCTGGAGACCTTTAGACTTGTTGTCAAGGAGAGTAAAGTAATTCCTAAAATGTTTTTCATTTATATAAATATTGAAAAGGTTAAAACTTAAAGTGTTGACCCTTTGAAAAACAGTAAGGTAGTCATTGTTGAGGGTGATGAGACGGAAGTGAATCTATTAAATATATTTTTTTCTCCACTGTATTAAGCTATAAGGAGGTAGGGATAAATTTGCTATTTGGCACAGTCCCTTTTGAGGCCAGGTGATAGCTCACTTTGAGCCAGCCCCACAAAACTGGGAGAGGGCAGTGCTTGAGAAGCTCTTCCACATTTATGTATATGTCAATGGGAGTTCTGAATGTACCCCAGCACTCGTGCTCGGCGGTATTTGGAACTGCCGTAGAAATGAATGGGGAAAATCAGACAAATCACCAAAACAGACAAATCACCAGGTCTTGATGGTAAACACACCTGTTTTTTAAGGAAATTCGGGGATGTGATAGACAAATCCTTAGCTATAATAACTGCTTAGTAAGAGATTTATTACCCTAACAAAAAATATGTGAGACCCTGTAAATAAAGCACTTTATCAATCAATATTCATAACATAAAATGTATAAATCAACAATTAAAAAATCATGATGCAAAAACTACCACCAAAGTAGAAAAAGCGGTCAATAGTGGTGAAACAGTTCGTATATAATTTTGCCATAAAGATAAGTTACATATATAGTGCATATAATACATATAATAAATATAGTACATAATGAGGCAAAAATCAATGATGCTTAAGATAAAAATGAAATAAAGAGCAAAAGGGTAAGCAATCACCACTAGTTACCCACAGATACCCGATGTGTAAGTCGCAGCAAAGCTTCTAAGCATTGCTGTGAAATGTGCATCGGGTGTCTGTGGGACATTAGAAGTTAGGAAGGAATTTTCCATTATGATGAGGAAATGTTGGATCAACCAAGCTGGAAATGATTCACCCTTGTTCTGCATACCTTCATGATTGCCAGATCTAGCAGACTGCAACTTCTTTCTATGGGGCTAAACCAAAGTCTCAAGATCTCAAACATCTGAGACAATGCATCACTGAAACAGTATAGTTCATAGTCAAGTATTTGCTGCCATGTCTCTGGACAGACCAGGACTACCACCTAGACATCTGCCGTGTCACCACTGAAAACTTTCTTTAAAAGAGCAGCAAGGTGGCTTAACCAGATCTTTTACCAGTTTAAGCTAGATACCAAAATGTTCTTCTTTTCTAATATGTTTATATTTTCTCATTGAAGATCTTTTCATGCTATTTTCTAGGTGTGCTATGATCATTCTATGACTTTTAACAGTACGTGATTATAAAGAGATGACTACTGAAAAGAGATCTCTATAGAACTGGAAGTGTAAGCCTATTATGAGGTTTAGCAGATAAAGTAAAAACTGCAAGATTTAAGGATTTTTTTTTTTAAGGTGAAGACAGAATATTTAAAAGAATTCTACAAAAATGTTTCCGATAAATAAAGAATTTAACAATAGGTTGTTTTCTGATGACACATTCCTTTTAAAGGGATTACTTACTTAGATTTTGATCTAAGAAAGTTGCTAAAAGCACTCAGTCACCTGCTTTTTTCTTACACTACCATCTGGCAACCACATGGAGTACTGTCATTATCCTCCTATTTGCTTAAACTACTCCTATATTAAATTCTGTTAGTTATTGAAGAGATGGCTTATTATGGGGATACACATGGTTAGGATTTTGAAAAAGCATATTAACAAAACTAATAGCACACCAGTAAAATAAGACTTTTTGTGGCAACACTTTCACATTATTGCAAGATTGAAATATAAGTGTGTTAATAAAAAAGAATTTCAGTTTAATTTTTATTGTGCAAATGCAACATTGTCCTATTTCTACAATTTCATCATAATGCTGAGCAATATTCAAAGCACACCATGTATTTAATTGACTGCAACATACCATATATTGTAGTTTTGGATAAAGGATGTGCCAAACTCTTGACAGCAACACTAACTTTTTATTTTCTCCTGTAATATGCGCTGTACATGCCCTCTTAGAGAGAGATTGCTTGTCGCTGAAAATGATTTGTGTCATCATCTTGGCTGTCACACATTCTTATGATATCCAGATACCAGGAGAACGTCAAGCTATCAAGCAGATTCTTTGGATGAAAGGTGTCTCCCACAAAAAGTGTAATATGGCCTGTCAGTATCTTGTATAAACTTTCTACAACAGTGCAACAGATGGAAAATCTTAGCTGACTTACCTCTTCTGTTAATACACTATAACTGTGAAAGTATTGCTTAATGAGATGAGAAATCATATTTTTGGGAAAATACATCACACCAATTCTTTTTCTGTACACTATTTTTAACATGCACATTTATGAGAGTTTTTTGGGAGAAGTAATAATAATGTAATAAGTAAGCTAGACACTGATGGCTTTTTCTCCTGATAAATTTTATTTAGGAATTTAATCTCCAGGTCCCTTGCCGATCCACACATTGAAGGGCTGGCTGGGATGTAAATCCTGTTACTTGTTTAGTAATCTTGTGGACTGCTGGACATCTTAGGGTGCGTTTACACGGCAGAGACCAAATACTGGTCAGGAAATACCAACCAGTATTTAGTATTTTTTTGGCCCCTTTGGGGGGACGGCTTTTGTCCGCAGTTTGGGGATTCAAGCCCTCCCCCTTCGCACCCACATGTTCATGTTACGCCCGAAAACCAGGCAGAAGAATGAACATGGTCTAAGTTTTTCGGACCGCCGGCGGTGTAAAAAACCATCCGGCGGAAAATCCGTGCAGTTTGGACTGCTTCATGGATTTTCCATTAAAGTTAATGTAAAAGGTTGACTGTCGGTTTACAGACGGCTTTCAAATCCAAAAACGGTCTGTAAAACCGACATAAAACCTGTGCTGTGGGGACAAGCCCTTAAAATGTCCTAGATGTCTGTAAGTGACTTTGCATGAATGCTCCAAAGAGGAGAGTGAGTTGTCAGCAACAGCCAGACTCTTTAGAGAGGAATTAGGGATTTTGTTACTGGCCCTGCCTTCTCAACCTCTGTATACCCAGCAATCAATATTGTAACATCAAAAAGGGATTTATTGCACAGAAATAAACAAAACACAAAAAATCCAGAAAAAAAACGTAAAATAATACGGTGGATCCAAGGTGATGTAAGGGGCAAAACAGAGTCCAGCAAGCAGAAAAACAAAATGGAAATCTAGACAAACTGAAAGAAAACAAAAGTCCAGGTGGACAGAGAACTGAGCAAGAATCCACAAACAGAGCAAATGCAGGAACCAACATTTCCAGAAGAATCTCAGGCCATGAGGGAAACAAAAGCCTTGACTTTACAGTTCCCCTTATCAGGTAGAATAAGAGCAGCTGTGCTAGTTGAAGCCAAGCGCTTATCTTGCTGCTGCTAGGATCTGAAGGAAGGCCCAGGATCGTGACACATATATACAACTTAGCAGGCAGTCTTCAGAGTTTCCGCTTCCATCCCTGGTGATCATGTGCTTGCCAGGGCCAGCTACCTACAGGAGCTGTTGGGGCTTAACCCCTTCCTGACAGATAGTCATAATAATATGGCTCTAAATTTGTTTCCTCCTTGCCTTCTGCAAGCCATAACTTTTTTATTTTTCCACCTACATAGACGTATTTTGCGAGACAAAATGTACTTTTTAATGGTGTTATTCATATTACCATAGAATATACTGAGGAACGGCAAAAAAATTCTAAGTGGAATGTGTCATGTTTGCAGGAGTTTCCGTTTTAAATTTGCGCCGTGGTGCCATTTTGTGCGACCAATAACTTTTTTGTACTAACACCAACGGATGTGAGTGAGGGTGCATTTTTTGCGGGCTGAAGCATACTTTTTATTGCTAGCAGTTTAGAATGTATGCAACTTTTTGATCACTTTTATTCCAATTTTTTTTTTTTTGACGTACCTGACAAAAAAACCGCAATTTTTCTGCTTGGATTTTTTTTTTTTTTCTGCGGTGTTCAGCATACCGGATAAATTATGCTTTCAACTGTATGCATATCCTCATGACTTGCATACAGTTCAAAGCTATGGGGAAGCAGAGAGCCATCAACTCTCTACCCTGCTGAAGACTCCTGTGGGATACACACCATTCCTCTGGCCTATGCAAGTAAGCAGTGCATGTGGTGAGAGAGTGATGTCATCATACCACTGCCCTCAAGGCCGCAAGCCTAAAGCAGCATGCCTTAAGCTTAAGGCCTACAAGATGTCATAAGTTGCATCCCAGGGCAAACTTTGTGGTGACATCATATTGCTCGTGCTGGACACAAGCCGAAGGAGTAATCTGCTTGTTGCACAGAGAGAAGTCTGTTTTTTCACAATTATCATTTAATTGTAAAGTGCTGCCTAATATGTTGGTACTATACAGTATAAGGATTATTATTATTATTATCAGAAAAAGGACTTAACGACAGTCCACTGTCTTTTGACGGCAGGTGGATCGTGTTCTCTGACAGCAGTGACGTCAAAAGAGGGGATGCGGCTCCCAGTGCCGCAATTGGGCTAGGATTGACCCAATGGAACCAGTGGAATATGACAGTTGCCTGTGTCATACTGACACATAGGGCCACATGTATGAAAACAGTTTAGGTCTAAAACTCACTGTTTTGGCAAAAAAGTAAGTTTTAGACCTAAACAGTTTTCATACATGTGGCCCATAGTGTAATACATTACTAATACATTACTAAGTGTAACAAAAAAGTATACAATATTTATCCTTTAATGGTATAAAAACTTTACCTGATGTTTATATGAAATAGCTCTTTTTTGTAGTAATGATCAGCATTACATGTGTATTGGGGATGGTATTCATTGGTCTAAATAGCTGATTTTGTATGAGCTCTAGAATTGGTATTGTTCAGGTGCTAATAGTGGTACTATGGTTGTTACATTTATGAGGCATATTTATTAATAGCGTCTAACTGTGAGATGGTTTTAAGTTAGACCAGTCAGTCTGATAATGTGCCATATTTATCACAGTGTTGATAAATCTGTTGCAGGTTGCATGGTTGATGCAGCCTTTAGGATACTTTGAGCTGTCATGAATTTCTTTCTGTTATTGTTCGTGGATGGATTCTGACTCTCAATTTCCAAAACTTTATAATTCATCAAGTTTATTTGAACATCAACTTTGTTATTTTACTTTTATGTTTAGATTTTATATTACAGCTTTACTATCAATGTATAATTAAACAGTTGTAAGTATACATGATTTCTTGGGGGGCGTGGGGGAGGCGGGGTGCACTGGAACCATAGCGAAGCTACATATTTATAGTTTTGCTACAGAATTTCTAGGCACATTACAGTTAGAACAGTATACCTGAGCTAGAACTGTCGTGAAATTGCTAGAATGCGCCTGATTTATAATCCGCTGTAGAGCGGGTTCATAAATCAGGCACATTCTATGCCCTTATTATGCTTATGAAATTTGGCATTCACATGCCAAATTTCATACATGTCACCCTATATGTCTGTAACCAAGCAAATACCAATAATAGACACCTATGGTCTTTAAATAAAACAAATATAAAACTGAGAATGGAAATAAAATAATGTTATGCAAATAAAAGTGTTTTAAGGACGTAGCTAGATAGAGAGACAATTTATATATCTATATATTTATATATCTACCAGACAGTCCTCTGCATCTGATGTTGGCCATATACAAAGAAAGAAAAAAGTTAGCATACAACTTTTTTATTATTTAAGTGTGACACTAACAGCAGTTAGGAACATGGATGATGGAATTTAAAGGTGTGGTATCACTATAGGCTTTCACAAGCATCTTGTGCTTTCTCTCTAGCTTACAGTTTCAAATATAGTGGTGGGTCTCTCCTTTCAGTAGGCGTGTCTTCCCCACTGAAGAGTGGTGACCTCATCACACCTCCTTCCTGCTCCCTCATCATTCTGTGTAAGCAGCGGGACAGAGAGGATGTCACAGCTACGCAGATCTCCTGCAATGGTCAGTTCTCATGCCTGGAGAGCTGTCACCTCCCTCCCAGGCTCCTTGTAACCAGAACACCTGCATTGGTGTAAACAGTTATACATACATCCTGAAATGATGAGACAAATGTGAGAAATGCAAACTGCAAGCAAAGTGTATAATGGTGTCTTTTATGGGTGTGTTAATCTGGCAGATAAAGAGACTGAGTAATTGCCCAGATCCTTCACATAGAGGTGTCACTGTGAGAGGAGCATAGAGAGCTCAGGCAGCATTTATTACACAACTCAGAGGGGAGTGAAAGGCAGACAATGAGAAAACACACACATACAGTAGCTAGCACAAAAAGCTCAAGCAGAGAGTTTCATTTTCAGTTTTATATAGCTCATAGGGGAGTGAGAACAGAGAGTGCAAAATGCCAACCACAGCACAGTGGGTGTGTCTCACACAGGGGGCATGTCCTGACCAGGGTTGAACTAAATATCAGGCAGCCAATCAATGCACGGAGGGTGTGGCCCAACCCCAGGCTGCTGATTTACCCTGCAATAGTGCACGGTGTGCCACCAATAGGAGTGGTCGCCTTGTCAGGGCGATTACTCTACCTGTAATAGGTCTTGAGTGAAGGGCTCCTTTAGATCAAGCTACCTCTCTTTTTCCATTTCAGGCACTATGATATAGCACTGGAACTAAATTGGCATATCTTAACCATAAGTCCTATACCTATTTTGTTTCTACATCAACACTGCTGCTTTGGATCTGATTTCCACATTTTTCTGATATTTGGTTGTATATTGTGGTGATCTTCCCATTTTTTTGGGCATTTGGTGTATACTAGGAGTCACAATGTTAGATGTCTTTTTATCTTTGATGAAATAAATGTTATATTTTAATGAGAACTGTAGATACTTCTGTGACTTATATGTATTCTGAGGGCTTTCAAAATTATTGTGTTACATTCTGTGATTCTTGTATGATGATGTCACCACTCCTCAGTGAGGAAAGACATGCCCTATTGGGAGGGGAGACCCGCCCCTGTATTTGAAGATCTAAGCCAGAGAAACTGCTCAGATGCCTGCGAAACTCTGTAAAGAGAAAACCCCTCTTAGTCGTATAAATTGTGAGATGTCACCTTCTTGTTGTAGTTAATATTATTGTGGTTATTTCAACATCTATTTGATTGTGTATGGTGCCTGCATATAGCCATTACCACAGGGAGAATACAATAAGAAATGCTCTTGTATAAATACAGGTAGGCATGTGCAAGTATCATACGCTGACAAGAAATGCTTTATAATTTCTATTTCAGAATAAACAACTTTTCACCCAGTTTACACCAGGACAGGGGTCTGTGACTTGTCTTCTTAGTACATCCAAAAGATGTGTGATTAGATTGAAGCCTTGGGAATCTGGAGGCCAAACATCTCAAGCCATTCCTGAATAATATAATAATATTTGTAGTGTAGTATCATTATCCTGCAGAAAAGACCACTGCCATTGATGAATTCTGTTGCCATTGCAACATCCATATAAAACCTGGTACCCATGTTTTCCAAGCAAATCATTGCCCAGATCTTCACACTGCCTTCAATAGTTTGCCTTCTTCCCATAGTGCATCCTGGGGACATCTCTTCCCAGCAAACACATACACACACCACCATCTAGGTTTAGCAGCTCAATATGTAGTAAGCTGTGATGCTCTGTCTATTCTAACACCTTTCCGTCATAATCAGCATTAACTTTTTCAGCAATTGGTGCTACAGTATCTCTTCTATGAGTTTAGACCAGACATGTATTAATGAGCCTTGGACACCTACAACACTTGCAACAGTTGTTTTTCCTTGGACAACTTTTACTAGGTAACCTCTGTATTATAGAAACTCCTCACCAAGCTGGCGATTTTGTAAATGCTTTGAGTCAATCATCTATCCATCACTATCTGTCCTTTGTTTAAGTTTCTTAGGACCTTATACTTGCCCATTTATCCTGCTTACAAAACATCATCTTCCAAGACTGTTACATTGCTTCCTTATATAGCCCAACTCTCAATAGGTATTAGTTGATTGATTAATGTAATTCACTTCACCTGTTAGAGGTTTAAATGTTATAGTTGATTGATACAGTTTTTGCACCTATAAACACTTGATGGACATGTGTCCTTTGCTCTCTTTCTTGGTTTTATGGCAATCGTGGAAGTATGTTGTCAGGTACAGATGCTAAGGTGTTAATTACTGTGGAGGAGTCTCAAGTATAGGTCTTAGGGTATGTTCACACAACGTGTTTTCGTCCGTGTAACATACGCTTTTGAGCCGCGCATTTCTCAGTCCCCAAATGGACCAAAACACGCAGCTAACAAATAGCAATGTGATTTTACATTCCTTTTAATATGAGACACGCATCAGCGTTCACACGAGTAATTGCTGATGCAAGTCTCACTGCGTCTTTCAGATCCGTTCCAAGAATCGAAATGTCACGCCTGAAAAGTAGTTAATGACCAGAAATTTTTTTTAGTTTTTGCCTCCTTGCGTTTCAACAGTTGTAACTTTATAATTTTTCAATGACCCAGTTGTATGAGGTCTCGTTTTATTCGAGACAAGTTGTACTTTATGGGGGAATAGTTTAAGTTCACTTATAAATAATTGCAGAATTAAAAAAAAAATTTAATAAATTTTTTTGTTTTTTACACTATTCACATTTCACACTTAATAACTTCTTAGATTAATTCTACAGGTTATTAAGGTCATGTGGATACCTAATATGTGTAGGGTTTTTTTGTGTGTGTAATGTATGCACAATTTTTTTTAGTAAATATTTATTTTTATTGTATTATTTATTTTTTTATTTATTTTTTTTACATTTTTTATGGTTTTTACTTTTTTTTTAATCCCATGAAGGGATAACTGTTACTTTTTTTTTTACACTTAGTAATGTATTAGCATATTCGTATATATGCTAATACATTATAATCTTTGTCAGTTTGACACATGCAGTGATCAGGACAGCACACAGTCTGCCATGATCACTGGCTTGTTACACAGACAACCCTGTGGCTACTCTAGGTCCCCAGGGCTGACTGTTCAGCTGTTCCCCGGGCTCTGTCGGGTCACCGGGTGTTCCGATCATCCGACAGAGCAGGGAAACCCTTTGATTGCGCTGCGGTCACGAACTGCGGCAATCAAAGGGTTAAAACACAGAGAGCGGAGGTTTCCCCCGCTCTCCGGCACTTGCAGGAGCTGCACTGGGAACGGGGCTGTGTGGTACAGCCCCGTTTTCAGCGCTGCTGCGGGGGAGCGATACCCGATATTGATATTTGCAGCGACACCAAAAGACGTCGCTGCAGATGAACGACCTGCACTAGCCGATGTCAAAAGACGGTCTGCGGTTGTTAAGGAGTTAAAATGATAGGGTGCAATCCTGCTGCATCCAACATACAGCCAAATACGCAGTTGCGAGTTTAGGTACATGTTGGATCTATTTTAGATCCGCTTGCTGTAGCATTTTTGGATCCGATTTTTGGATCCAACACGGATCGAAAATCGAATTCAAAAACGACGTTTGAACATACCCTTATTTTAATCAACAAGACCTATGCACAAAAGTCTTCAAGTGTCACCTTTGCAACTCTCCCTTCCAGCATGCTACCTACATCTCTAAACATCCAATATAAAATTTAGAGAGGCTAGGTTAGGTTAAACACTATCGGGATGCACATTAGAATATCAGTAAGTTTTGTTTTTTTTTTCAACAATTGATATGCACAAATGTGGACACAACATTATATTTTATTATAAATAGTATTGTAAAATCAAGTTCAAAGTACATTTATTTTTTTCTACCAATATATTTTTAGATACTTTTTGTTATGTATCTTCCAGCCTTTGGGAATCAGCTTTTTACCTATACATTAATTTTATCGTATTTTATTTTTCTTTTATACATAAAAACATTTTTTTTTCTAAATACGGTTAAGTAAGGGGCAGCAAGGCATATAGAATACAGACAATCATTTTGTATTGGCATTTATGTCTCTTTTGTATTGCTTTCAAAGCTTCAACTATACACTAGGATATCACTCCCACACAGAGATCTCAGTTGCAGGAAAGGAAAAGCAAGTGCAAATGCACTTTCAAATAACAGGATATAGACACTTAATAGCAATTACTGGACAAGTATGGGTCTCTTGAATGGAAAATGAAACCCACTTAAATTGCATTTAGAACCCCACAGAGTAAATTTTAGGATTGTAAGGGTGATAAGCACATTATTTAGCAATCCTACCTACCTTTTAAAATCAATTCAGATTCTATACAATGTACCCCACAATCTTAATGTGTAATTTGGCACATACTTTTTGCCAATGGACATAGCATAAAGTACAAAATCCTCATGTTTTAAAAACTGTCATGTAAATAATGGAAATAATACAAATGGAATGAGCCTCAAAAGTTTCATTATTTAAATATTAATGTGAACTTTTACAATGTTATAAGATGGAAATCTGGCAGGCTTTTACCTTAAAGAAAAAAAAACAAATGCGACGTTTGAAATACTGATCTAAATGTACAATATGTATAAGACCTTTCGGAGAGACCCGCAAGCAAAATGTGACTATTATATGGATTTTTTTATTGGGTAGTTGTTTTTTTTTTATATAATTTTTTAAAGTTCCTTCATATACATAACTTTTTGACTTCCCATCTGTGAGCTCTGACAGCAGTGAAAGGATTGCTTGATGGTCCTTCTATTTAGTTGGCTCTGGTCTGAGAAGTGTAAGGCTATGTTCACATGGGTGAAATTGGGACATATTTCGGACAGTATTTTGCGCCGTACTGCGCTCAATACGGGCCGAGATACGTCCCAATAATTATGGTAATCCACAGTTCTCATAGAGAACTATGAATTACGTCTCGGACAAATACGCAGCACGGGGAGATAAGTGATATGTCAATTACTAGCGGCGAATACGTCCCGCTAGTAATGAATGTATATGGGGCCAGCGGGCTCCCGAAGTCCTGGCGTAATTGCGGGGCGTAACCCGCAATTATGCCGTGTGAACATAGCCTAAATTTCATCAGCATTTACCTGATTAGTGTGAAAAAACTCCTCCCCCTCCCCTGGTTCAAAACATGATTACCCAATTTTGCTTTCATGTATTGCCTATGGTTTAGTATAATCTTCTCTTTTCCTGAAAAGAAGAGCAATCATTATGTTATTAGCTATTTGTATCTCTAAACATAAATCTATGCTATATTAAAAATTCATCAGAAACCTGATGAAGTATTAATACGAAACATGTTATTCTATTTTTAAGCATTAAAAAGTTTATTACTTCTGAGGAGCCTGCGCCTGATCCTGATTCGACATAGTCTAGGTTGGAAGCATTAACCTGATGTTTATGCTGTGAATTTGACATAGATTTTTGTTTAGAGATTCAGCTGTGATCCACTACTGAGTGGAATCTGTGCATGAGGAAGGGCAGCGACAGTGATAATCAGCGTACAGCTGAGTGGGGAAGCAAGTGTGAGGAGCGTTGTGAGGGCACACTTCATGTTTGGATCCTTTTCCTTTTGAAGAAGAAAAATACTTGGACGTATGGCATTGCACTAGGGAGCGCTGTTTTCTGTTTTGCTTTTGTTTCTGAATAACTATGTGTAAGGAGACTATGTAGAGATAAGTAGCAGCTGCAGTATAGTGAAAGTAGTCTGCTCTGCCAAAAGTTCTCTCACACAGCTAGAGTAGGACTATATTAAAGCTTAGAGTTCATAAAAGGAGCCCATGGAACCTTAAAGATTTGAAGGGTGTTTTGTGTGGAAGAATGGGCCAAAATCCCACCCAAGCAATGCATGCAACTAGTTGTTCCATACAGGAGGCATCTTGAAGCTGTCAGCACCAACAAAGGCTCTTGTACTGTGAGAGCATTGTGTAATTATATAATTTTATATATTTATGATTTTCTATATGCGTTTGATACGGTTAGATATTAGAATTGTAGAAAGGTTAGAATTACATTGATGTAACCAAGAAGGAATGCAGAATATTTTGGATGAGACAAGTTGATGCCCAAAGATTGAAACCAAATGGTTTAAATTAGTAGAACTTAATTAGGAAATTATTCATAATAGAGACAGAGAGAAAGAAACTTATTGCTCATATAGGAGTATTTAGAGATGCAAATTGCTTACGTATGTTGACTTACCTCAACTGATACATGGCAAGGATTTGTTATGCATTATTCTTTGTCTCCATGCCGGCATAAAAAAATTTGATAGAATTTTCACCACATCAGTGTATTTTTAGGAAGCCATCTCTCTTATACTGAGACACCACTTGGTCCCTGTAGATGGCTTCTGCAAGCACTTGATTTTCACTTTTATTTGAATATTTTATTATAACTTGAAAACACAATCACATAAAAAAATCTGTTTTAACAATAACAATTTTGGCATACCA
Source organism: Phyllomedusa bahiana (assembly GCA_025379985.1). Classification (NCBI taxonomy): domain Eukaryota; kingdom Metazoa; phylum Chordata; class Amphibia; order Anura; family Hylidae; genus Phyllomedusa; species Phyllomedusa bahiana. Next base: position 115,878 of record JAODAL010001626.1, read on the forward strand.
ACGTGGGGCTCACATGTAAAGGATCCTGGTGAACCGGACAAGCAGGGAATAATCATCACTAGGACAGTAAGAAAATTCACAGCTGCAAGGTAAGAACTTGATTCTTACATTATAATTAGAGATGGGCAAATTTCTATAAAATTCGATTCGCCGATTTCGCCGAATTTCCAGACAAAATTTTTTTCGTCCCGAAATAATTCGGGATGAATCGCGTTAAAAACAACTATTTCCTGACTGCAGAGAGCCTGTAGGGTGCTGTAGAACATTGTTCCATGCTTAAATATGCAGAGGGAGCTTGGTTTTGTCTTCATCTAATGCTGTGTTTTAGTATTACACATGACTGCCGTCGCTCTTAGAATCGCCTCACTCTAAAATTCCCTGGGCTCTTACGGCGGCAAAATTGACCAAAAAAACTGAAACGGGAATGCAGCCTGATAAAGTCATGGCAGTGCCAGCTGGAAAAAAACAAGCTGAGGGCTAAGATCCTACGATAGCGTCAAAGAACACAGAAGTAGGTTCCTGGACCCGGCACAGGTCTCAGCACAGTAAGAGGATGTTACACCAGTGGTCACTCCATGAGGCCAGAGCCCTAAGCTAAAAAAAAAACTGTGGATCACCCTTGTGCCATAATTACACTATATACCCCTAGATGAGATCACTGAGGCGTGTTGAATCCAAAATGGGGTGACTTCTGGAAGGTTTCAACTGTTCTGGTACTTTGGGGACTTGGCAAATTCAACATGGTACCCGCCAAAATCTGCATTCCAAAAGTTAAATGGCGCTCCCTTCCTTGTACGACCTGCCAGGTGCCGAACTTTGAAGAAATTTTGTAATACATTTTGTGGTGCTTTTTTCCAGGATTCCTTATAAAAATTAAACATTTTCAACTTAAACTGCAGATTATTGGAAAAAAATAATATTTGTTATTTTCACAGCCTAATTTTAAATAAACACCTGTGGGGTGGATATACTTACTGCATCTATGGATATATTCCTTAAGGGGTGTAGTTATCCAAATTAGGTATTTTTAAGGGCGTTTGTTAAGTTTTAGCATTTTAGGGTGCCTGCAAACCTGGAATGGTGCCTAAAATATATCCCAATGAAAATGAAACTCAAAATCCAGTAGGTGCTTCTACTACTCTGAGGCTTGTGGTTAAGTCAAATAGCACAATAGGGCCACATATGGGATAGCTCTGAAAATGTCTGGAACTGGGGAATCAATATTGAGTTGCATTTCCCTGTTACCATCTACCGTATTCCAGTGAATAATGAATAAAATTTGAAAATCTGCAAGAAAAGTGAAATATTGATATTTCACCTCTTCTTTGCTTTAATTTCTGTGAAACACCTAAAAGGTGTTTTGAATACCTTGAGGGGTACAGTTTATGGGGGTGTCTAACATAAGAGCCCTTCAAAGCCATGTCAGAACTGGATTAGTCCTTAAAAATATCAGTGTTACAAATTTTCTGGAAAATGTTCAAATTTGCTACAAAAGTTAAGAGCCTCCTAATGTCCTAAAAAAAAAAAAAGATTGTTTAAAAAATTATTTCAACATAAAACAGACTTATTGTAGATGTTCATTATTTACTAATTTGTTGGGTGTCACTGTGCACGTCGTGGCCATTGTCTCGAACTGCAGTTGTGCCCGAGCCTCTGCTATGGCCCCTGTCCGATACTTACCTGTCCTGGCTCCTGTGTCCGCCGGCAGCACCTACTCACTGGCCCGTGGTGCTGCTCGCTCTCGTCCGCTCTGGCTGCTTGTGCGAGCAGCAGTGCATGAGTATTTAAAGGGACAGTGTCCCAATTCCCTATCTGTGACCTGTGACCCCTGGCTTTATTAGGAACTTCCTGCCCTTGCTCCTGGTCAGTTCGTTGTTGTACCTACATAGAGCTTGACCCCCTGGCTGCTGTTCACTGCCATTTACCTGTGTATTCCAGTATGCTACCTGTTACCTGTTCCAATTACCTGCTGAACACCTGCCGCTGCACCAGACCGTTATATCCCTGCTGTATACCTGTCACTGTGTCTAGCCTGTTACTGTTCTGGTACTGTGCTATCCGTCTACGGCTACGCCTGTGGTGTCCTGTGGTACATACCTACACCAGCTGTGTCCTGTTCTGCACTTTAGCTACCATCCACATTCGCAGGGGCCCAGAGGATCCACCATTTACAACGTTCGACGGGTCAGTGCCTACTGACACCGCCGGATCTGTACATTGGGTATGACTGTCTTACACGCAGAAATTTTTAAACTTTGAAAATGGCAAATTTTAAACATTTTCTTTTTTTTATATTTTTAACAAATAAACAAGGATTGTTTTGACAAAAATTAATTGTTAACTTAAAGTACAAAGTGTCATGAGTAAACAGTCTCAAATTCACATGAATATTTAAAACTATTCAAAAGTTATTCCCCGATAAAATGACACGTCAGATTTGAAAAAAAAAAGGGCTTGACAGGCTTATAATTTAAGGGGTTAAATACAGATTACATTTATATCTTTCATTTGGATAATGATTTGCCTTCCATCCTTTATTACCAACTATAAAGACTTTCCATTTTCCATTTTGCAACACCCAAAAAACCTAATTTGGGCACTACAATTTTCTTTAGTAATTTCTGACTGTCTTTAACTCCCTATTTCCCTTCTCTCACATGTATTATGGTTACTGTAGTCTTTTCTTTCAGGGGTTACCCATGACTTGTTCCTTTTATAATACTGACCATTAGGTCTGGCTCAGAAGGCATTTTAAAAGCCTCATGGGTTAAGTCACTCCATGACCCTCATACCCTCCAGGTGCATTGTGTGCCCCCCAAAAACACATTGATCCATGTAAAAACCTTGAACCCGCCATATGTTACCTTGAACCCAATCAAAAAAGGGGAAAAGGGGGGACGTAAAGAGATAAAAGAGAAGAAATGATTTTATGGCCTTTAATTTAACAAGAAACAACAGGATTTGCCCACATGAAAGTTTTCCCAATCACTAATCCAGATTTTGAGTTTTTTGTTGATGGATCTAAGTACCAGGATGATGATAGGTAACAACATATGCGGTGGTCATACAACATGAGATAAAAAAAAGCTAAAACCATTTCCCCCAATTTAACTTTCCCGCAGTAGGGGGGGTTAGGGCATTTGCAAGGCCTTAAAGCATTGGGGTAAGACTCCCAAACATATACAAAAGACTCATTCTGGGGCAACGAGGGGGGCAAAAAGTAGTGAGAAGGACCCTGTGAAAGTATAAGCAATGTCTACAATAGATCCTGACACCCCAGATGTCCTTAAGTCCTTTCAATACCAAGCTCGGAAGGTTGGAAAGGGAGAGTGGGAAAAAACAGGAAGCCCAACTGACTGAGGGTGGCTTGTGGTGTGCAGGCAATAAGTTCTGCCTCCTACGGGTTCGTTTCTCAATGATGCCCCAAGCAGTCCATGGCCCCCTGTGTTCCTAGAGATAAAAATTTTGGGTTTTCCCCCGGGTTATTAACACCCAAACAGTCAGGTATTCCCAAGCCTGTACGACATGCACAAAACACAATACAGGAAAAATAGTAAAGGTCCACCAGAAACACCTCCCTAGACCGCTGTATCCATTTCAAATTGACTATATACAGCCTCTCAAGTTAGGGATATATGCATATGTCCTTGTTTGCGCAGACCTCTTTTTAGGTTGTCCTGAAGCCTAGCCAGTACCAAAAGTAAAAGCAACTGCCAAAAAGTTGATTAAAGAAATTGTTTGTTGATTTGGGCTACCAGAAACAATAGGGGGGATAGAGGCACACTATGCGGGGAAGGGAAAAAAAAAAAAACAAAAGGAAAGGTGAAAAGTGCATTAGTTATAGAACAGACCTTTCATGTCCCCTATCCCTTCAAGCCAGGGCCCAGAGTTTTTTCCCATTACCCCTTGTTTTAGTCCGCTGCACTCCTTTGGGAAAAACAAGCATTTCTCCCTATGAGTTCCTGTTTGGTACTCCTCCCAAGACAGGATTTCCCACAGATTTTATAGATGACCAGCATTGAAGGAAATTACAGAACCTCACAAACACTCAAACAGCACATGAACAAGTTTTGATTAAAATTAAGTAAAAAGAAACTGAGCAAGCCCAAAAACATCAAAACTTGAGCCAGGTGACTGGGTGGTCCTTAAAAGACAGTTGAGAAGGAGCCTTGAGCCTTGTTATGATGGCCACTTTCAAGCCCTGATGACAACAGAGATTTTGGTAAAGTTAGAGGGTAAAAACAACTGGCTCCGCGCCAGCCACTGTAAAAGAATCACTCCCCTCAATGATAAGAGGAAGATGAAGGATGCTGTCTACCTTTTCCTAAGGGCCCATATGGGAGTGGTAGCTTTTACACTTCATGATATGCTGAACAATTCTTGAGACAATAAGTTCCTCGAACATCAGAAACTATTATATCACTCACTTGTTGAAAATACTGACAAAAGTACGTGATGTTGGATATTAGCACCCCCTACCAGTGCTAGAACAGTTATCCCTTATTTTCTGTTAACTTGGGAGCAACTGTCCACTAGGCCTTGCTACCTCCTAACTAGACTTATTGTACATTCATTTGCAAATTCGGACCAACAATGGAATACCACTGGAGTACCTTTACTAATAGCTGGATGGACACATTTCCCTTATCCCAAATTAACCACACAACACATAGATGAGGCACAGAGTATAATCGAACTGCTCCTTTTTACATGATAGCAATAGATCTGTTACATAGATTCACATATCTGAAAGAATTGCCAGAAGAAATGTATTATGTCTGTCGAAACTCTGCATATAAGTAGATTTCTCTTGGTGTTAAAGAAACATACTCTAAAGCCAGGCTATCACTATCTACCTTTTTGGTTCTCCAAAAATATGCAGACATAAACAGGATACCTTGGCATACTCTGTATAAAAGAGAAAAGATAAACTAAGGAAAAATGGGAAAACTCATTTAGTCTATATGGGTACAGGAAATAAACTTGGTAGTACTATACAGTATTTCTGTAACCTAATGTAATGCAGACTTGGGATAAATTAATAGAGACCAGAAATTATTGATATGACATGATTTGGGATGTTATAGGCTTACAGAATCACACCAGCACACAGCTAGATCAGGTCATACTAGTAATTAACCAACATACTATGGTAGTTCTGGATTATTTTACAGCATGGGAAGGTGGAATCTGTTACATTATAGCCCCCACCTGCTGTCACTATATTGACCCAGCAGGAAATCTGTAAATAAGGGCTTATTTAAACAAAGTTGCAGAAATGAGTGATGATTCGTTAAGCAAACAAGTAAAAGAGGACTCATGGTAGGGTGATACCTTTTCATAAATCCAGCAAATCTGTTTAGGGGTCTAGGTGGGTGGCTCACAGGAATATTACAGATGATTATGAGAGGTGTACTAATAATAATGTTAATATATGTGTGTATTAAATGCTTAATGCTTGCTATAAGTAAATGCTGCAAAAAGACAAAAAAGACTATAGTTATATCTCGCCATGACCTAGGAGAATATAATGTCTTTTCTTCAGGGAATGGGCAACCCCAATATGTAAAATGAGCTTATTATGTGCAAGATGTCCCTTGATTGGGGAATCCAGCAGGAAGAAAAGAAGAATGTAAGAGAAAGTCTGACTATGTGTGTAAGGGATTGGTGCATTCGCTGGACCACCGCAAGCGATGATAGTTAAGCCACGCCAGGAAGCAGAGTCTAAGTAGCCCCCGGTATTCACCAGAGCCCGCCGCAAAGCGGGATAGACTTGCTGCGGCGTGAGGCTACCAGGTCGCTACCCCTGACGTGACTTGCTTGCAATGGCGGCCAGGGTAGTGCGTGGTACAGAATCGTAACCCGCAGACGAAGTCGGGGACAGGCAGGAGGTCAGGACGGGCGGCAGAGGTTCATGGTAAGAGACGGGCAGACGGTCAGGACAGGCGGCAAACAGGCAAGGTCAGGAAACGAAGCGGCACGGGCTAGTACGCGGGTAATCAGTACGGAACTCCAACACTCCCAAAACACACTAAATGCACACCAACAATCTGGCAGAGAGTGCAGGAGGCGTATACCAGATATAGGACCAGTGGCCGGCAATTGAAAAATTAGAAGCGGGTACACGCGCAGCGGCTGGGACAGACAGAAGCACGGAAGGGTAAGTGTACTGGCGCCGGAGCCCGGGCAACAAGGGGATGGTCGCGGGCGGCCGTGGCACCCGCGCCGGACCCCATGCGGACAGGGGGGCGGCAGCGGGGGGCAACAGCACCCGCGCCAGCTCCCATGACAGTACCCCCCCCCCCTTAGGTCTCCCCCTCTTTTTTCGGAATTTAGAGATGACTGATTGGCCTCAGGTTCCCACGAACGCTCCTCCGGACCGAACCCCTTCCAGTCAATCAGAAAGAACCCCTTCCCCCTCACTGTTTTTTTCGCCAGCACCTCCTTGACCTCAAAGATGTTATCAGAGTTGGCCACAGGAGAAGGCGAAACAGATCCACGGGAGAAGCGGTTCAGCACCACAGCTTTGAGTAGAGAATTCAACTGTGCTATATCCACTGACCGTACTTAATCACATACACTCACCGGCCACTTTATTAGGTACACCTGTCCAACTGCTCGTTAACACTTAATTTCTAATCAGCCAATCACATGGCGGCAACTCAGTGCATTTAGGCATGTAGACATGGTCAAGACAATCTCCTGCAGTTCAAACCGAGCATCAGTATGGGGAAGAAAGGTGATTTGAGTGCCTTTGAACGTGCATGGTTGTTGGTGCCAGAAGGGCTGGTCTGAGTATTTCAGAACTGCTGATCTCCTGGGATTTTCACGCACAACCATCTCTAGGGTTTACAGAGAATGGTCCGAAAAAGAAAAAACATCCAGTGAGCGGCAGTACTGTGGGCGGAAATGCCTTGTTGATGCCAGAGGTCAAAGGAGAATGGGCAGACTGGTTCGAGCTGATAGAAAGGCAACAGTGACTCAAATAGCCACCCGTTACAACCAAGGTAGGCAGAAGAGCATCTCTGAACGCACAGTACGGCGAACTTTGAGGCAGATGGGCTACAGCAGCAGAAGACCACACCGGGTGCCACTCCTTTCAGCTAAGAACAGGAAACTGAGGCTCCAATTTGCCCAAGCTCATCGAAATTGGACAGTAGAAGATTGGAAAAACGTTGCCTGGTCTGATGAGTCTCGATTTTTGCTCCGACATTCGGATGGTAGGGTCAGAATTTGGCGTCAACAACATGAAAGCATGGATCCATCCTGCCTTGTATCAACGGTTCAGGCTGGTGGTGGTGGTGTCATGGTGTGGGGAATATTTTCTTGGCACTCTTTGGGCCCTTTGGTACCAATTGAGCATCGTTGCAACACCTTGTTGAATCTATGCCACGAAGAATTGAGGCAGTTCTGAAGGCAAAAGGGGGTCCAACCCGTTACTAACATGGTGTACCTAATAAAGTGGCCGGTGAGTGTATATATATCATGTTTCTTCAAAAATTATTATATAGGGAATCAGCAAGCTTAAATAAATGCTGAAAATGAAAAGCCTTCATTTAGGCTTAGCACAGTTGAATATATGACTATAGAAGCATCGGGGTTCATATATGCTTTTTCCTCCCTCCCATCTCCCTCCTGTCCCCCCCCCTCTGCCTCTATGTTGTCCCTCATTTTCCCTGTGTCTTGTAATGATGATAGGTATTGATCACGTGAGGCCACGGTTTCTATTTAACAAATTGGGATGTATGTATATTGCTTCTGTGCATGGAGGGGTCTGTTGGCAGCTGAATCGTGTGGTATGTGCGCTCGTGTTATTGGGGCGAGACGCAGCCCGGGAGTAGATTACTACCTATTCATGTATATATTCATCTATATATAGATTTATTGTTTCTGCTCGCTGTGTTGATTTTGTGCTAACTTTAAATACAATATATGGAGTATAGTGGTATGCAGATGCAATAGCGTTTGAAGATACTAATATTTTTGCATGCTCCCATATTTTTGCATGCTCCCATTGTGACGTAATGAATTAGGTGGCTAGCCGTGACCCGTAAGAGAGAATCTTCAATGGGGAAGGTGTGAGGTGAAACTGCGGGGGAGAGGGTGGGCTAACCATAGAGCCAATAGTGTACAGTACAATGGAACATGTATTTAATAAGGCTTGCAGCTTTATTAAAATTAATATGTATATTAGATATATAGGAGAAGTGCTTTATGGGAAGATAATATGACAATAGTGTACAGTACAATGGAATTTATATTCCCAGTGAATATGCATACTAGACATGGAAGAGAAGGGACTTATGGGAGTTGATAAAGCAGGTAGTGTGCTGTGGAATGTAACACCTACTCTGCTTAGTCCGTTGTAGGTGAGCCATACAGTTGCAATAATATGAGAGAAATGAGATGGAAGCCCATCACAGTTAGGGCTGAGGTGTCTGTTAGTGCAGTGCGTTGGCGCGGGCAGTACGGTAATATGGGGTGCAAGCCCGTTATGGAGATGGCGAATTTGTCTGAGGATTGTTTTTTTATGGAAGCATGGTGGCAGCTTTAGCAGCACATATTATGAGTGTGCGTGCAGGAGAGCAGAAGGGGGAGTGAGTTTTATGTTGATTGTCTGATGGCTAATTGGTGAGCACCTGAATAGGGTGTGTACCTAACATGATATAAAAGGAAGTGCGCTTAGACCACATGTGATCGGACCTCTAACCGCTGATGAAGCCAGGTTAGCTGGCGAAACATGACGGGGAGGTCAGATATGATTAGAGATGGGCGAATTTCCCGAAATTCATTTCGTTCACTTCGTCGAATTTCTCAGCAAAAAATAACTTCGTTCCGAATTACGTTAAAAAATAGCTATTTCCAGGCTGCACAGAGCCTGCAGGGTGCTGTAGAATGTTGTGCCATGCTTAAATATGCAGAGGGAGCTTGGTTTGGTCTTCATACAATGTTGTGTTTTAGTATGACACACACATGACTGCCGCCGCTCTTAGAATCGCTTCACTATAAAATTCCCTGAGCACTTAAGAGGGCAAAACTGACAAAAAAACTGAAGCGGGAATGTTGTCTGATAAAGTCATGCCAGAGAAAGCTGGAAAAAAAACAAGCTGAGAGCTCAGGTGGCAACATTAGTGACAGAGTGTGGAGGTGACGGCGGCAGCCACAGCAGCATGAGGTCAGACAGTGGCACAATGACATTCTGGAGGTGGCAAAAACAGGAATAGGCCACAGAGTGGCACAATGACACAGTGTGGAGGTCACGGCAGCAGCAGCATGAGGTCAGACAGTGGCACAATGACAGAGTGTGTAGGTCACGGCATCAGCCACAGCAGCAGCATGAGGTCAGACAGTGGCACAATGACACAGTGTGTAGGTCACGGCAGCAGACACAGCAGCAGCATGAGGTCAGACAGTGGCACAATGACACAGTGTGTAGGTCACGGCAGCAGCCACAGCAGCAGCAGGAGGTCAGACAGTGGCACAATGACACAGTGTGTAGGTCACGGCAGCAGCCACAGCAGCAGCATGAGGTCAGACAGTGGCACAATGACACAGTGTGTAGGTCACGGCAGCAGACACAGCAGCAGCATGAGGTCAGACAGTGGCACAATGACACAGTGTGTAGGTCACGGCAGCAGCCACAGCAGCAGCATGAGGTCAGACAGTGGCACAATGACAGAGTGTGGAGGTGGGTGGCAATACCAGTCCCTGGTAAAGATGGTTGGTGGCAGATGGAGAAACTGTCAGCAGATGTGGCATCTGCATGGCTCATGGGGACATCTACCTGGATAAAGGGGGCATCCGCCTAGCTATTGGGGGAACTACCTGGCTGTAAGGAGCATCTAAGTGGCTATTGGGGGCACTAACTGGCTATTGGGGACACTACCTTGCTATTGGAGGCACTACCTGGCTATTGGGGGCACTACCTGGCTATTGGGGGCACTACCTGGCTATTGAGGGCACTACCTGGCTAATGGAGGCACTACCTGGATGTAAGGGGCACTACCTGGATGTAAGGGGCACTATCTGGCTATTGGGGACAGCTACCTGGCTAAAGGGGGCATTAACCTGATGCAGGAGGAACTACCGGTTACGGTTTAAAAAAGGGCCCCGAGATACCTACCTATTAGGGACTTTTGAGGGTATCTCCCAGCTCTTCTGGATGCTGAATAGGCTATCCAACGCCAAAAAGCGGGTACCCCAAAACCCTAATTTAGCTTTCTTCCAGACCCATTACACATTGGGTGGAGTGGGGTGGGGTTTTTTGGGGGGGGCGGGCCCCTTTACATGCAAGAGGGCGGGGGATATAAAATTTTTTGGGTGCGGCGGCTAGCACAAAACCTTCAAATCTCCGCTTTTTTACTTTCAAAGGTTTGGCAGTATGACAATGACCGTGTGTGGGTCACGGCAGCACCACAGCAGCAGCTGAGGCAACAGTGGCAAAATACACAGTTGTGGGTCAGGCAGCAGAATAGCAGAGCTGAGGCAGAATGGGCACAAGACAGGGGTTTGGGGGTCACGCAGCAGCCACAGCAGCACATAGGTCGGGCAGTGGCCAATGACATTCTGGATGTGGAAAAAACAGGAATGGGCCACAGAGTGGGACAATGACCAGTTGGAGGTCAGGGCAGACCCACCGGCAGCATGAGGTCAGAAAGTGGCACAATCACATTTGGAGGGGGCAAACAGGAGTAGGCCACAAGGGGGACAATGACACAGGGGGAGGTCACGGCACAGCAACAGCAGCAGGCATGAGGTCGGGAAAATGGCACAAGACACATGTGTAGGTCAAGCAGCAGCCACAGCAGCAGCATGGGCAGACAGGGGCACAATGACACTGTTGTCAGGGCGCAGCCACAGCAGCAGCATGAGGTCAACATGGCACAATAACAGAGTGGGAGATCCGGCAACAGCCACAGCAGCAGCATGGGGTCAGGCAGGGGAAAGACATTTGGAGGGGAAAAAAAAAAAAAAAAAACAGGAGTAGGCCACAAGGGACAATGACACAGGTGGAGGTCACGCACAGCCACAGCAGGTGAGGTCGGGCGGGGGCACAATGACATTCGGGGTGGAAAAAAAGGAAAGGTCACAGAGTGGCACAATACACAGTTCAGGTCACGGCAGCAGCCACAGCAGCGCATGGGGCCGAAAGGGCACAATCACTTTCGGGAGGGGCAAAAATGGAAAAAGGCCCCACATAGTGGCACAATGACAGAGAGTGGGGTGACGGCAGCAGGAGAAACAGCATGAGGTCAAGAGTGCACAATGACATGGGTTGGGGTCACGGCAGCACCACAGACAGCATGAGGTAGACAGTGGACAATACAGAGTGTGGAGGGGGTGGCAATACCAGTCCCGGGTAAAGATGGTTGGTGGAAGAGGGAAAAAAACTGTCACAGATTGGGGCATCAGGGGTGGCGGCTCAGAATAGTGGCTGAGGCGGGTAGTTTGAACCCAGAAAATTTTTCTCCAGTTTGGGGTGGGGGCGTCAGGCGATGATCTGACGCTAAGGCATTGGGGTGTGGGAAAACCTGGCCGATCCCCGTGTTTCTTTTTGACAAGGTCAGTCTTCCAATTCCCGTGGACAAGGGATTCCCCGTGGGGTAACAGGCCCACCGCACTAAACACCCGCCTATGCCACACACTCCCCGGGCAGGACAGCTTCTCCACTAAAAAATGGGCAATTTGCGGCCACACATCCATTTTGGGCTGCCCATAGTCCAGGGGATTTCTAACGGGGTGGCGAGTGCTGTCCAAGTAGGCCACCATTTTTGGTTTTCAAGGTCGCTCCGGGTCCTGCGCTGCTGGGGGCGACTCCCCCCACTAGGGGGGTGAAGGAACTGCTCATCAGTGCTCCGACTTAGGTTGCGCTGGGGAGTGGTATGCTCCAAACCCCCCACCTTCCCCCGGGCAGCCCGGGGGCAGTAGAACTATGCTGAAGAACCCCCCGGTCGACCTGTCAAGGAGGGACGATACCGCACGGGGCCCCCAAACTGACTCGGGGTTTTCCCTATATATTGAGTTGTCCTCCCTCTCAATAGCGGGGAAAAAAAGGGCCCCATTTTTGGACCGGTAGCGGGGTCCAATAGGGGGAGACCCAGAAAGTCACCCCTCTCCCGGATGCTGACTATTCGGTGTCACTACCAGGCAAATCACATGCTGGGGGCCCCTCTGCACAAGTGACCCGAGGGGCTCCCCCCTCCATCTCCATGTATACTCCCACGGTGCTTCCCGGTCAATCTGCCGTCTTCCCATCCCATTCTCCCCCCAGCTGCCCTGCTTCCCCCCTCTTGTCCCCTGGGTAAAAATCCACCATTTCACCGCAATGCTTCTGCTCCAATTCCTCCTCCTTCCTCCTCCATTTCAGTCCCCACCGGGGTCATGTGGCCGCGAAATGTAGTCGCCACTCTCCAGTCCCCCGCCCAGACAGTTTTTCAGCATCTGTTCCAGGGCATGAAGCAGTGGAAAGACGTTATTCATCCCCTAGCCCTTGGACTGACAAATAAATCCCCCCTCGAATGGCCTCAAAAAACGGCAGGTCACGCATGAGCTGCCACTGGGTGACATCAAAGTTTAAAAGGGGGTTACTCCTTTCTGCCTGGACACAAAAAAACGTTAAAGGCCCTTTCTCGTTCTACAGTCGGTCCAACATGTGCAGGCTGAATTTCCCAAAGGGGGGGGGAAAAATCGCATACAGAGTGTTTGGGGAAGGCCTTCTGCCGCTCAACTCGAGGGGGGTGTTCCTGGTTTGTCGAATGGATAAAGTGCTGCACAGTTTCCTGGCAAAATTTTTGACTGTTCTGAAGATCGTGGAAGACTTCAGGGAAACCCTTTTTACAACCAATTGAACACACCAATGCAGGGCGCAGAACCATCCCTCCTCAGTGCAACGCGGGCACCTTTCCTCCCATTGTCCGTCACCATGGTTTCCGATTTTCCGTTGCGCAGAGAAACCACACATCGATTTTTTTGCTGCATACGTGGGGCATTCCTCCCCTGTGTGACTTCGTTCCCGAGGGAAGCCAGGGGTAAACTTGTGACACCGCTGTGCCCTCACATGTGGTATGATTTGGGGTACTTGTGGAGGCTAGATGGTTGGGGGAGGGGAGGAGGCGGGCATTGGCGCAGGGGCCGAGTTTTAATCGTGGGGGAATCGCCGTCTCCTGTCCAAGTTGTTGGTGTGCCCGGGCCGGAAGCACATTCACCCAGTGGGCCGTAAAGGGCCTGTACTGGCCCCGACCGTAGTTACGCTCCAAAGTCCCCGCTGCCGTCACCTTGGAACAAACCCATAACTCACGGAAAGGCCCACCTTCTGTTCTACAATTTATGAAGTGTGGGACTGCCTTTTTGAAAAAAAATTAGGTTTTAACTCTCCATCTCGGGTCGGCACAAGCCATTTGTTCTCTGAACGTGCAGAGTCCACCATTTTGGGAAAAGGGGGGGACTGCATACCAAAAACTTGGGCAGGGCACGGGCAGTGCTGGACAAAACTGTTGTCTCTTTTTCAAGCCTCGTGAAAGACGCTGGGGCCCTAGTACGAAAAGCAGGACATTGGACCGGGGGAAAATTGTCAAAGAGAAACAGCTCCCTTTTGCAGAGGTGGTGGTCTTATGGCTGCAATGGATGCGTGCCACGGCACGCTGCTGCTGCTGTTGCTGCGGGGGCAAGGACCACCCATTGAGCCCTGTTTTTTCCCCGGCCACCGGATGGTGATGTTTCATGTGTTTTTTACGCAGGGGCCTGTGCCAACTTACTCCCCGGGCCCCGCTTCACTTTCTGCTTACAGATTCTACATATACCCCAATTTCCCCCTCCGGGGTCTTAGCAAAGAACTGCCCACCGCCGAGTTGATTTTTCCGCCAATGCTCCCACGAGGATAGCCGCCGCTGCCTCGCTGGCCCTGTCCCTACTTTTTTGGACCGCAAGCGGGGTTTTTTTCCCCGTGGGTTTCTCCCGACCTCAAAAAGCTGCTTTCCTGCGACTCCCCGGTACCAAACCCCCTTGCTCTGCGCCGCTGCCTGACGCCAAGCTGACGCCCCTTCCCTGACGATGATAAACCTGCCTCACCCGGCTCCCAAGTGCGGTCGGCTACACATCATTATTTGTGTTCTCGTCACTGCTGTCCCCATCACCGGGCTTTGGTATCAGAAAGGGTGACCCCTCACAACATGACCCCCATGCCCCCTCAAAATCTATACTTTGCCGCCTACTGCAAGAAGCAGGGGTATTGGCCCCATTTTTTTCCTGCCAATAGCTGCTGAATGCCCTCCTCAAATTTTCATCCTCGCTATTGGGGGCGCGAGCCCAGAACCCCATAGTAAAAACTCGGCTGAGGGAACCGGGTGGGACAGAGGCGGTTTAGCAGGGGAGGGCCCCCTGACCCCCTCCCGGGCCATGCCAACTAAGGGGTTTTGTCTGACTTTTCCCCCGACTCTTGGCTGGGGTTTCAATGTCATCTGGGAGGAAGTGGGGTGACCTAGCAACCAATCAAGAACCTTGGGTTTTCGAAAACACACGGCCGCTAAACAGCGGGAGTTTTTGCCCCCACCGATACCCCCGCGGATGTCCCCCTTCTGTGCGCGACCTGGGCCCGGGAAAGTTTGTGCCTCGCCACTCCCCGGTGAAAAGCCTGCCACCTCTCTGTCTGAAATATTGTTTTTTTAAAAAAAGTAAGCACTTTTGATGAAGAATCTGTATATGATAAATACACACCCGTATTGACCCAAAAGAACCCAGTAAAAGCTTGGTAACCCCTTTGGGTATAAAATTTCACTCCACAAAAGGGGGAAAAAAATTTTTTTTTTATGTCCTTTTTAAAAACTCTGTGTATTTTCGAAATAAAAGACAAACAGGGTTTTAAATTTAAATTGGAAGAATTATACTACAGAAATTTCCCTTCGTGGGAGTGAAAAACAAAGTTTTTTTTACTGAGTACAACTGCAGAACAACGCTTAATTAAACCCCTGGGTTAAATTGCGCAAAAAAAATTTAGAACCCAAACACACTTTGTAGCGTGTTAAAATTGCTGTTTTCTAGCCCCGCAACAAAAGATAAAATTGTAATTAACCTTTGCTTGTGAATTAGGCTACAGGAAAAATGTATATTTTTGGGGGTAAAATTACGGTTTCTTGGAGTCACCACAGCTGAAAAAACGCTTTAATTAACCCCTGGATGTAAATTGCGCCAAAGAATTGAGCCACCACAAACTGTAGTTTTTGTAGGGGTTTTAAAAATGGGTGTTTTTTACGCCAACAACAAGAGATAAAATTGAAATTTAACCCTTTTGCTTTTTTTTATGTTACGGGAAAAAATTATAAATTTTGCTTGAAAATGATGGTTTCGGGGATCACCACAGTGAAAAACAAGTTTAAATTTAACCCCCGGGATGTAAATTGCGCCAAAGATTGAGCCACCACAAGCTAGTAGCTTGTAGCTGAAAGGGCGGGTAGTGGATCCCCCGGACCCCGCAAGCGGGTAGTTAAGCCAGCCGGGAAATGGAATCTAAGTACCCCCCGGTTTTTCCCAAGGGCCCCCCCCCCAAAGGGGATGGGGGCTTTTTCTGCGGCGGAGGCAACCCCGGTCCCCCCCCCCCCTGACGTTACTTGGGTTGGGTGGGAGCCGAGGGGGCACGTGGTGCAAAAATCGTGCCCGAGAAAGTAATTGGGGGGCAAGGAAACAGGGGTCAGGGACAGGCCCGGGAAAGGTTCGTTTTTCGTGGAAGGCGGGAAAGGGCGGGGCCCGGCGGCAGAGGTTTTGGAGTCAGAAAAGAACAAGAGGTTCTGGTTAAAAACGGAAAAACGGGGGAAAAACTTTGGGAACGGGGGTTTTTGCTAAGGCAAACCAGGAAAAAAAGATCCGCAAGGGGGTTTTTTAAATGGGGGGCGTACCTTAAGTAGGGGGGAAGCCCAGGCAAAATTTTCCAATTTAAAAAAGGGGCGCTGGGGCCCCTTTTAAAAAAAGGGGGGGAACGAACGCGCCTTAGGCACAGGGAAACCCCGCCCCGGGCCGGGCAGAGGACGCGGACGGGGACCGGAGCGAGGTTAGGTGACACCCGGGAGTGAGCCCCCCCCGGCTCTCCCGCGGCCACGGCGGCACCCGGAAACCCCCGGTTTGGGCTCCCCCGGGGGCAGGGGGTTCCCCGGGGGGCGCCCCCGGCCCCCCGGGCCGGGGGGGGGCAGGGGGGGGCCGGGGACAGTAGCGGGTTTTCAAAAGCGGGTGTTTTTTACGCCCACAAAAAAAAAAAGAATAAAATTGTAATTAACCTTTTCTTTTGAATTATGCTACAGGAAAAATGTATATATTTTGGCATTGAAAATGGCTGTTTCTTGGGATCACCACAGCTGAAAAAAAACACTTAATTAAACCCTGGATGTAAATTGCGCCAAACAATTGAGCCACCACAAACTAGTAGCTTTGTAGCATGTTACAATGGCGTGTTTTTTACGCTACACAACAAGAGATAAAATTGTAATTAACCTTCGCTTGTGAATTATGCTACAGGAAAAATGTATATATTTTGGCGTTGAAAATGACGGTTTCTTGGAGTCACTACAGCTGAATAACAACGCTTAATTAACCCCTGGATGTAAATTGCGCCAAAGAATTGAGCCACCACAAACTAGTAGCTTTGTAGCGTGTTACAATGCGGTGTTTTTTACGCCACACAACAAGAGATAAAATTGTAATTAACCTTTGCTTGTGAATTATGCTACAGGAAAAATGTATATATTTTGGCGTTGAAAATGATGGTTTCTTGGGATCACCACAGCTGAAAAACAACGCTTAATTAACCCCTGGATGTAAATTGCGCCAAACAATTGAGCCACCACAAACTAGTAGCTTTGTAGCATGTTACAATGGCGTGTTTTTTACGCTACACAACAAGAGATAAAATTGTAATTAACCTTCGCTTGTGAATTATGCTACAGGAAAAATGTATATATTTTGGCGTTGAAAATGACGGTTTCTTGGAGTCACTACAGCTGAATAACAACGCTTAATTAACCCCTGGATGTAAATTGTGCCAAAGAATTGAGCAGCCAAAAATGAAGTGGTATTTGTATTGTAAAAATGCTGTTTCTTTAAATGAATACAACAGGAACTGGCTTAGATCCCCCTTGGATATTCAATGTGCTGTGAGCAGATAGGATTTAAATGTATATGCAGCTGCAGTGGACGCACACTGGATTTCAGATCCAATACCCAAAAAAATCAGAAATAGAACGTTAAGAGAAGCAGTCTCTGAGACAAGCTGAGACAACCTACAAAAATCGCTGTATAAAAATCAGTTCTTCAGTAACAATCAGCCGCGGCAGCACCTTCCCTGATCAGTACAGTGAGAGCGGTATGAGCTCCCAGCATCGCGCCCGGACTTATATAGTGCGGTGACGTCACAGAATCCCGCCGGTCTCTGATTGGCTTCATCTCTGCACATGTCATGCAGGCTATGCCCTTCTTCCTCCCATGTGCTCGCAGCCATTTTATCAATCAAAAGCACACTTCGTTCACCCGAAGTCCCCCAAAACTTCGACTTCGTTCAGAACTGAAGTTTTCCTGAAATTCTAAACGAATTCCACTTCGTTAGAATCAATTCGCCCATCTCTAGATATGATGTTTTAAATTGTGATTTCTCACCTCTGTCTACAAGTGTCACCTGCTGCAGGGGTGACACAAGGGGGCCTTATTTGTTTTGTGTTCATGAGAATAGGGACGACTGCCCAAATAGGAGTCTTGGGATCCCTTACTGGAGCTAGTAATTTGCTGTACATATAAGGCTTTCCTGTTAATAGGTGGTGCTCCACCAGACTTGATAATAGAAAAGGAGCTATTCCTTCTTTCAGAAGCAAAAAGTGTTAAATGATGAGGTTAGAAATCAGGTTTTTAAATAGTGTGTATAGAGGTTAAGAGTTATACATAATAAAAGTTACGTTTTAGTGTTTTTCAGATAGAGAACTGATAGAGTTTAAGTTTGCCTATGGCAAAATAGTAAATATAGCTTATAACTGGGCACCTTGAATTGAATATATTTGGTGGACAACCAAACTCTATCCCCGGCTCAAATAGGGGTGGAGGTCTACGGTACCTGTCAGCCTGGACCTTGGTGCGAGCGGAAGCCCGTAGAAGGGCCTGTCGTGTGACTTGCCAGAGTGCCTTGATGTCCTGCACTTGGGCATCCACGGCAGGACCGTGACACGAGTAGCCAGAGGGAGGGGCGGGCGGGGATGCAGCCCAAACACAACAAAAAAAGGAGAGGCTCCAGTGGATTCCGAGTCTAGGGAATTATACGAGAATTCCGCCCAGGGGAGGATGTCAGACCAGTTATCCTGACGATCGGATACAAAATGTCGTAGGTAGGTACCTAAAACTTGGTTAACCCTCTCTACCTGCCCGTTAGTTTGAAGGTGGTATGCAGACGAGAAGTCTAGCTGAACCTGCAACTGACCACATAGAGCCCGCCAGAATCTCGAAACAAACTGGAGCCCCCTATCCGAGACGATATGCAATGGGAGACCGTGTAACCGAAAAAAGTGGTGAAAAGAGTGCTGGACCAGTTGGAGGGCAGAGGGTAACCCGGGCAGAGGAACAAAGTGAGCCATCTTCGAGAATCTATCATTTCACCACCCAAATGACCGTGTTTCCAGAGGAGGCAGGGAGTTCCGTAACAAAGTCCATGGCTACATGGGACCAAGGTCTTTCTGGCACCGGGAGAGGCTGAATCAGACCCGCGGGTCGGGAGACGGGGACTTTATTACGGGCACAGGAGGTAAAAGGCCAGGACAAAGTCTCTAACATCTTGAGCGAGGGTGGGCCACCAATAATAACGAGAGATTAGTTGCAGGGACTTATGGACTCCAGGATGACCAGCTGTTTGTGAGGAATGTCCCCACTTCAGCATTTAAGGCCGCATGGCAGGGCGTACGTAGGTCTTCCCAGGAGGTAGATGTTGAAGGTCCACGGGGGCCGCTGTGAGGAGTCGTTCTGGAGGAACTTTGTGCTGCAGAGGCGGCACCAGGCCCACTGTGTCCGAGGATCTAGAGAGGGCTTCCGCTTTGACGTTCTTCCCAGCTGGCCGAAAGTGAAGGAAAAAATTTCAAAGCGGGGAAAAAACGAAAGAGCGACCACCTGGCTTGTCGAGGATTTAGTCGTTGAGCAGACTGAAAATAAAGAAGATTTTTATGATCGGTGAAGATATCGATGGGGTGGCGAGCCCCCTCCAGCAAGTGCTGTCATTCTTCTAGGGCTAACTTAATGGCCAGTAGTTCGCGATCACCAATCGTGTAATTTTTTTCGGCTGGGGTGAAGGTTTTAGAAAAGAAGCTGCAAGTACGCAGTCTCCCAGAGAAGGACTTCTGAATGAGGACAGCACCTGCACCTACTGAGGAGGCGTCCACTTCTAAGACAAACGGGCGCTGCGGGTCCGGGCAAGACAGAACATGAGCTGAAGCAAATGCTGATTTAAGGCGATCAAAGGCTTCTTGGGCTTCTGGAGGCCAGGATTTAGGGTTGGCATTCTTCTTCGTAAGGTCCACCAGCGGGGCCACGAGCATGGAGAAATGCGGGACGAACTGTCTAATAGTTTGCAAACCCCAAAAAGCATTGGATGGACCGAAGGCCAATTGGTCGAGGCCACTGTAAGACCGCTGAAAGCTTAGAGGGATCCATCTGGAGACCCTGATCCGAGATGATGTACCCTGGGGAAGGGCAAAAAGGTGCGTTCAAACAAGCATTCTCCATTTTGGGCAATAACTGGTGGCTACGGAGACGTCTGAGCACCGGGCGGACGTGGTGGCGGTGGGTCTCCAGATCAGGAGTGAAGATTACAATGTCATCCAGGTAGACTATAACACAGACGTAGAGAAGATCGCGGAAGATCTCGTTGACGTAATTCTGGAAAAACCCCCGGGAGCTTTGAAAAGGGTCAAATGGCATGACGAGAATTCAAAATGGCCATCCGGGTATTAAAGGCCGTTTTCCATTCGTAGCCTTTACGGATACGAATCAAGTTGTATGCTCTGCGTAAATCCAACTTGGAAAAAATTTTGCGCCATGCAGGCGATCAAAAAGCTCCGAGATCAGAGGCAGGGGGTATCGATTTTTTATAGTGACTTTATTGAGTCCCTGATAATCGATACAGGGCCAGAGAGTACCATCTTTCTTTTCAACGAAGAAAAAAACGGCCCCCGCAAGCGAGGAAGACTTGCGTATAAAGCCTTTACGGAGATTGTCCTGGACATATTCTGACATCGCCTTAGTCTCCAGGACAGAAAGAGGATAGACTCTGCCTCGGGGAGGAGTACTACCGGGTTGCAGGTCAATAGGACAGTCAAACAGCTGGTGCGGGGGAAGAGTTTCGGCCTGTCTTTCGGAAAAGATGTCGGCTAGATCCCGGTAAGGAGTGGGCAGACCCGGCAGAGGCTTCGTAGACTTTACAGAGGCGGGCCGTAGAGCTGGACGAAGTACAGGAAGGCATCGCGAGTGGCACGTGAAACCCCAACGGATAATCTCGCCCGTGTTCCAGTCTAAGGTCGGGGCATGGTCTTGCAACCAAGGGAGACCCAGGAAAATTTCAGAAGAGGAGCGGGCCAGAACGAGAAGTCTCAGAGTCTCCTTGTGTAGGGCACCAATCTGCAAGGTGAGGGGCGCAGTGCAGAACCGAATAGCGTCCTTTAGGCATGCGCCACTGACGGAGGAGACAAACATGGGTTTCTGCAGAGGAGTCACCAGGAGACGAAATTTGGACACCAGCGCGTGGCTTACAAAATTTCCAGCGGACCCCGAATCAAGGAAGGCGGCGGCTTGAAAAGTGCTGTCTGGCGAAACTCCACATAGTACGGGAATGGCCAGATGGGGAGAGGCCGCTCTGACACCTAGGGATAGTTTCCCGGGCGCACCGGACAGTCCCCATTGAAGTGGCCAGAACCGCCACAGTAGAAGCACAGCTGCCTCTGACGACGCTGCGAACATTCTTCCTGGGTCAGGTGGGCTCTCTCGACCTGCATGGGTTCGTCCTCAGGAACCATTGACGGAGGAAGTGGAGGTCGTTGGAAAACGGGAGCCAGATGAGGTAGCTGGCGGGGTCGGGTGACCTCCCGTTGGAGGCGGAGCTCTGGTTGTCTCTCAGCAAAACGAATATTAATTCGGTTGGCTAACCGAATCTGTTCGTCCAGAGCAGAGGGCAGGTCTCGACCAGTGAGCTCGTCTTTAATACGCCAGAAAGGCCTTGCCAAAAAGTCGCCACCAAAGCCTCATTACTCCAGTCCAGCTCTGAGGCTAGGGTGCATAACTGCACGGAGAACTGACCCACAGTAGAGTCACCCTGACGGAGACGGAGCAGAGCTCCGGCAGCGGAGGAGGTGCGGCCAGGTTCCTCGAAGACGGTGCGGAACCCCTTGAGGAAGGTTTGCAGATTTGCCGTCAACGGATCTCCTCGGTCCCATAGCGGAGTGGCCCAGGCCAAGGCTTCCCCAGATAAGAGGCTAATTATAAAGGCCAAACCCTTTGCCCCCCCGCTCGGGGAAAGGGAATTTATGCCCCAAAATTCTCAATGTGGATGGAGCATTGACTGATTAAGCCACGGCACTTCTTAGGGTCTCCATCATAGCGTGAGGGGAGCGGCAGATGCAGAGATGGTCCCAGTGCAGGAGCAGGTAGAGAAATGTCTGCAGGAGCAACCGGTGCTGAGGTGGCGGCAGCAGCCGCAGGCGGAGGTAAACGAGCCGTAAGGTTCTGCATCAGGGCCGTGAGCTGGTCAATACGCTGGCTCTGCTGGGCGACGGCCGTCGTGACGTCCCGGAGATCGGGCAAAGGTACCCTGGCGGAATCCATGGCCAGATTGTTCTGTAAGGGATTGGTGGATTCGCTGGACTACCGCAAGCGATGATAGTTAAGCCACGCCAGGGAGCAGAGTCTAAGTAGCCCCCGGTACTCACCAGAGCCCGCCGCAAAGCAGGATGGACATGCTGCGGCGTGCGGCTCCCAGGTCGGTACCCCTGATGTGACTTGCTTGCGATGGCGGCCGGGGTAGTGCGTGGTACAGAATCGTAATCCGGAGATGTAGTCGGGGACAGGCAGGTGGTCAGGACGGGCGGCAGAGGTTCGTGGTCAGAGACGGGCAGACGGTCAGGACAGGCGGCAGACAGGCAAGGTCAGGAAACGTAGCAGGACGGACTAGTACACGGGAAATTAGTACGGAACTCCAACACTCCCAAAACAAACTAAACGCACACCAACAATCTGGCAGAGAGTGCAGGAGGCGTATACCATATATGGGACCAGCGGCCTTCAATTGACAAATTACTGGCGCGCTGGTCCTTAAAATCCAGAGCAGCCGTCGCACACGCGCCCTAAGCAGCGGGTACACGCACAGCGGCTGGGACAGACAGGAGCATTGAAGGGTAAGTGTACTAGCGCCGGAGCCCGGACACAAGGGGATGGTCGCGGGCAGCCGTGGCACCCGCGCCGGACCCCATGCGGGCACGGGGACGGCTGCAGGGGGCTACGGCACCTGCGCCAGCCCCCATGACAATGTGGATTGTCTACATAGAAGTACTCATGAAAGGGAACTGGCCTCACATTTGCTTACAAAGAGGAGTCGTGAGAGCAATATATAGTTATATAATTTTATATATTTATGATTTTCTATATGCTTTTGATAAGGTTAAATATAAGAATAGTGTTAAAGCGATTGGGGTTGGGCCCATCGCCCCTTTGGTGTAGGGCCCAAATCATCGCAAGCTAGTCGTTTGTGAGCAGTCGATTTGAGCGTTTGTTTTTTAAAGTTAAGGGGGGGAAAAAAACACCTTAAATTCTTACCCCCAAAAACAGGGTGGAGAAGGGGTTTTTAAACAGCCCCAAAGTAAAAATTTGGATCCCTGCTAAATCTTGGGCACAAACTTAGGTTTAAAGCCACAGAAAAAAAAGGGGTCACATTTCCTTTCCCAACTACCCCCTGTTTGTACCACAGCATGACCCTTAAACCTGCATCCCCAAAAAATTTTTAAAAAGTGCCAAAAGGGGGTATGATTTAAACCTCATCTTATTTTAACTGGACATTGAATATCCTGCCCCGGGAAAACGCAGCATGCCCCCCAAAAATTTGCATGCCCCCCAGATTTAAAGTCCGGAAAAAAAAGGGTCTTTCAACCCCCTTTTTTGTTTCCCGGGCTTTTGACTAAACCTGTCCTGGGCCCCCGAAGGGCCCCCAAAAACCTGCTTTGCCCCAGTTTAAAAAAGTCCCAAAAAAAAAGGAGTTTTTCAACCCCCCTTTTTTGTTTCCTGGAGATTGACTTATCTGCCCTGACCACGAAGGGCCTTTAAAACCTTTTGACCCACAGTTTCAAAATTTCCCGGGAAAAAAAGGAGTTTTTCAACCCCCTTTTGGGTTTCACTGGACATTGACATACCCTTTTCCTGGGCCCACTGCATGAGCCCCAAACCTGCAGGGACCCCAACTTTTAAAAAAAGTGAAAAAAAAAAGGGTTTTAAACCACCTTTTTGTTTCACTGGAATATCTTCCCGTCTGTGGTTGGAGCGTTGCCCCCCCGTATGAGTGGGCCCAAATTTAAAGCTTCATTTGGGAAAAAATACTGGGGGTTTTAACGCTCCTGTTCACCCCAAGGTGCCCTCTTTTTGGCATTCTTTTTCTTATTTTACTCAACGTGTGGGGGGAAATTGTTTTCTGAAATTTGTTCTCTGTCCCTGTCCAAAACCCCATGTCCTCTAAATTAACCAAACATCGGGTCAAGTTTTTTACTGGGGGTTAAAAATTTCAGGGGGAATTTTTTTTCCCAGTTTTTTTTGTACTTTCCCAAGTTTTTTTGTTTTTTAAATTCTAGAAAACCCCTTTTTTTAAAATTTAAGATGGAAATCCCACCATGTTTTTGGTTTCTTTTTTTTAATTGTTTTAAAAGGTTGTCTCAATACAGGGTTTGAAGCTAGGGTTAAAGATCTTGAAAAAAACAAGTATTTTCCCTTTAGGTGTCCTTTAAAAAACCAGGGGTCCTACCTTTTTTCCTGTTTCTGACAGCCCACCCCCCCTTGGGGGAAAATCTTGAAAAATTTTTGAAGAACAAATGTCTTTTTGGGAAAACAACATTTTTTTATAAAAAGGACCTGAAAGTTTTGCGGATTTCAAAGCAAAATCCCCCCAAAAATTTCAAAGCATGACCCTTGAGCCATTTTGGGACAATTGGGAAGAACAAATGTCTTTTTAAAAAAAAAACAACTTTTTTTTTTTATAATGGACCTGTAGAAATAGCGCATTTCAAAGCAAAATCCCCCCAAAAATTCAAAGCATGACCCTTAAACCCATTTGGGGAAAATTTTGTGAAGAACAATTGTCGGGTTAAAAAAAAAAAAAAAAAAAAAAAAAAAAAATTTTAAAAAAAAAAAAAAAAAAAAAAAAAAAAAAAAAAAAAAAAAAAAAAAAAAAAAAAAAAAAAAAAAAAATTTTTTCCTTTTTTTTTTATAATAGGCCTGTAGTATTGGCATTTAAAAAGCGGGCCATGCCCCAAAAAAAAATTTTTAAAAAATGACTTCTAGCCACTGTTAAAAATTTTTTGGAGGGAGGAAATCCCATTTTAGAAGCCACATTTCTTTTCCCAAAAAAGGCCATGTTTATTGCTGTTTCTCACGCTACTTCCCCCCAAAAAAAATTATAAATATGATTCTCAGCCACTATTAAAAATTGTGAGGGGAAATGATTTAAAACCCCACATTTTGTTCCAAAGGACCTGTTTTTTGTGTATCTCACAGCTACTGACCCAAAAAAATTATAAATATGCTTTCAGCCACTTTAAAAAATTTGTGAGGGAGAAATGCCACTTAAAAGCCACTTTATTTTTAAAAAAGGCCCAATAATTATGCTGAATCCACAGAAACGGGACCTAAAAAACCATTAAAAATGGGGAAAACCCTTCAAAAGAAAAATTGAGAAAGGGAAATCCCGGGTTGTTGTCATGAAACCTTGCTGTCTTTTACAGTCCCTCAAGCAAAACCAGCAAAATGAACGGGTTAAAAATTTAAGAATAAAATTTTGCAGTAAGAAATGATTTTTTTAAAAAAAATTTTTAAAGAGGACCATTTCTGTTTGAAGGGAAGGGAATTTAGACCGGCAATTTAACGGTGCCTCGGAAATTTGGGGGCCCCAAAAAAATTTCATTGATTCCTTTGCCTGATTCATCTTGATGAAAGTAAAACGATCCCTTTATCTGGGGAAAAACCCGGATGGTTTGTCGTAAGGGACCCCTTCAACTGTCCCTAAAGGGGGTAGCTCAGATATGACGCTGGCGGGCTGGGCGGGAAACAAACCTCTATGGCGTGACGACCCAAGCTCAGGCATTCATCCTTTTTGGGATCCCCAAAAGGGTCTTTTGGGGTTTCCGGAACAAATCTTAAAAACCCGGTTTTGGGAGCCGCGATAGTCGTGCCCCATGATCTTAAGCTGGTCTCTGTGTTTTTGGTTGTGTCCCCCCTCATTGCTTTCGTTGGTGGGGGTTTGGTTTAAAAAAGATTCCCAAGGGGTCACCCATTAGGCTTTTTGCCACATTCCCTTGCTCCCCCCCTATCCCCTTTTTGGGCACTTAACTGTGTCACGCCCTTGATTTTTTGTTCCACGTGCCCTTTTGGGGGAAAAACGTGAACCCAGACGAAACAATGTCCCCCTTTTGGGATCAATCAGCGGGGGTCTCCTTTTTCCCCGTTTTTAAATTCTATTTGGGTGGGGGGAAAGGGGAAAGTGCTGATTTTTGGGGTTTTGTCCCGGGGGGACCCAAGGAGGGTGGCCCCCCAGTAACTGTTGTTCATTTTGAGGGCCCTTAATGCGGGGGATCATGTTGGGGGGAAATGGAGCACCCAAAGCACTCATGTGAGAGTTTGGGGCCTTGTTTTCCCAAACCCCTCGGGGTGGAGGGGACGGGCAAAATGAATTTCCTATTTCCTCCTCCCCCTTTAAAAATTCACGCCAACCTTTTTCCAAGGGGGGGACGTCTTGGAAACATCGGTTTTCTGGGAAAATCCCCCCTCCCCCGGCTGCCCCCGGCACGGGATTAAACCCACAGCCCTGATTTGGGCCTGAGAGTTTAAAACCTGAGAGCAAACCCGCCCTTGCATTTAGCTCTGGCCCCGAACCCGGGCCAAAAAGAAGCCCGGGGAAAATTGTGAAACTGTGGGGCCCTTGGGGATTTGACGGGGGGAGAATGGCTCCATGTCCGCATCTGTGTCCGCCCTCCTCCCCGTGCTGGGGGACCTGTTTTTTTCAGAGTGCCCCAACGTTTCGTTCCAAAAATAAGATCCCCACTTGTTCATGCTGCAAGGGATTGTTGCACTGACCATTTTGGTGGTTCTTCAAAACTGGAAAGGGATGGTTGAAAGAGCTCTTTCCCCTGCCTCCATCTGGGTGGTCAACCCCCGAGGCCCGCACCGTGTTGTCAGGAATGTGTCACTTCTTTAACTGCTTTAATGGCTTTCCCGCTCCCTGCCAAAATCGTGGAGCATGGGGGAGGGGGGGAAATTTCCCGCGTTTTTTTTCCAAAGTCAAAAATGGAGGGTTTGACGGGGGAGGCCAAACTGAGCTGCAAAGCACCCAAGGCGGGCAAAGGCGGGGTTTGGGGGAACGGGGAAAGGGTGCGAACTTAGACTTCGGCCTTCCTCACCCAGGCAGTCCAAAACCCGGGTAGTTCTTTGGGAAATTTTTCTGGAAACAGGTTCATAAACTTTGTGCCAGGCAAGGGTTGTTCCCCAGCCTACCGATTTAAGGGCGGCCGGCAGATTTCGCCCGTTATCCCACACCACCTTGCCTGCAAAAGGGTTCTTGGCCCCCAAAGCCAGCCTCGTTCGTTGCGGGGGAGCGTCCCCAGCTCCTGGGCCTGTTTTGGGCGGGCTCCAAGACAGATTTTTTTTCAAAACGGCCCGGTGTCTCTGGGCAAAGTGATTTCCATCAGAGGACTTGGGGGAAAGAACCCTTTCACCATCCCCGCGGTTTTGAAGAGCGGGGGCGGGAGAGCCTGAGGGGGCCCCCCGTCACCCCAGGGGGACTCCACCCAGCTCCCCCCAGTGAGCTGTCCAGAGGTATAGCGGCCCTTGGCCGTTTCTTACTAGTCCATGTGTCGGTGGTAGATGGGGCTTTCCCGGGCCAGATGCAGACAACGCGCTTGAAATTTTAGATGACACGGGCTGGCCCGGGCCCCCGGGGCGGCTTTTCTGACAAAGAAATGCCGTCGGCATTGGTTTTGGGGGCAGGGAAAAGGGGCCTTTATGTGGAGAACCCCCCTGTGTCCACCAGACGGAAAGGAAAAATTTTCAAGGCCAAAAAACCTGGCCCAAAGCCGACATTCGGTTTTTGGGTTTGGGATTGGTTTGGGGGTTTAAAAAGGGGTTTTTTCTGTCCCAAACCCGGGGAAAACGGAAGGCTGGCTTTCTAGAATGGGGCCGCCCGTACCCGGGATGCAGGCGTCAAAATGGCGGAAAAGGGAAGGGGTAGGATGGGTCTCTGGTGATGCTGGTGGTACTTTTGGGCGCGGTGGAGGCTGAAGCGGGGGGCTGATCCCCCGAAACATTTGGCTCTGAGAGACATGGGCAGTGAGGGAAAGCTTGGTGGGGGGCGGAGGAGGAGGGGCGGGGACAGAGGGTTGTGACAGTGGTTGGAGGCCCAGCGTCGGTTGGTTTTTTTTGGGCCCAAATGTTTTCTCCATTTCAACTCATGCATTCCTGAAAGTGGGCTAGACATGTTGGTGGTGGTTAACCACCTAAGGTTCTTTCCTCTACTTAGCGTTTACGGGATTTGGCGGCATATGACATCGCTTTGGGGGAATCAGAGGCTTGGTCAAAAGGGAAAGGGCCCGGCTTGAAAAGGTCCCGGACCTTTTTTTACGGGGGAAAAAGGGGAGGAAACAGGGTTTGCGGCCCGGGCCGTGGCTGGGGGGAAGAAAATCAGGGAATTCTGCGAAGCCCTCTCCCTTTTTTTAGGTGGAACCCCTAAGGGCACTGCCGCCCTCGTCTTCCTCCTTGTCCAGTGTTTAAAACGCTCGCAAGCAAATTTTGCTGAAAAGACCAAGTTGGATCCGCCATGTCGTATTAAACAAACATCAAAACCCGGTGATTTTGTCGTCCTGAAAAATTTTGCATCCGGAAACTGTGGGGTAAAAGCAAAGGGGGACTGCAATTTCGTTTCCCCACCCCCCGGGGGGGAGGTAAGGGTGCTGGATGCAGGTTTGCATTAACCAATGAAGGAAAAGATTGGCGACGCTGTCGTTACTGAGTTTTCCCCGGGGCCCTGACCCAGCGATGGAAAAGGGCCGACAGTCCCGCCCAAATGACGATCCTGGCATGGTGTTGTCGTGAAAGGAAAAGGGGCACCTTCTCTGTACCCCTCCCCCATGTAAATACCCCCCCCCTTTGCCGCTTACCAAACCCGGAAAATTTTGTCCATGTTCAGAAATATAAAATTTTTAAAAAGGGATGGAAGAGTTTTGGAAAGTTTTCTTTTTAAAAAAACGGCCAAAAACCCAGCTTTTTCTCAAAAACCCTCAAATCAAAACAAAATTGGGAGAAATTTAAATTTTAACTGCAAAGTAGAATTTTCAACAAAGTGGCCTGCGCCCCCAAAATGAAAAAAACACCCTTTCTGAAAAGTTTTGGGTTTTAAAAAAAGGTTTTTTTTGGCACCCATTTAATTTAACCCGTGGTGGGACTATCAAATTGGGTTAAACCCCCAAAATTTAACTGCCAAAGTTTGTATATCAAAAAAGCTGGCCTGCGCCAAAGTGAAAAAAAAAACGTTTTTGAAAAAGTATTCGGATTTTAAAAAAGGGATTTTTGGCCCTATCAATTCACCTGTGGTTGGGCACAAAATTGTGGATTTTTAAATTTAAATGCAAAGTAGATCTATCAAAAAAAGCTGGCCCGGCCAAAGTCCCAAAAAAAACGTTCTGAAATTATTGGATTAATACAAGGTATTTTTTTTGGCCCCCTATCAAATTTACCTGTGGTGACTATTTAAAAATTTTGTATTAAAAAATTTTAAATGCAAGCTGCCTCAATGAACAAACTGTAGTGCGCCAAAGTCCCAAAAAAAAAGTTTTCTGTTATTATTCGTATAATTTCAAGATATTTTTGGCACCTTTCAATTTTTACCGTGGTGGGTATAAAATTGCTGTATTCAATTAAAGGAAGCTCCCTAAAATGAAAAAAAGTGTAGTGCGCCAAAGTCAAAAAAACACGTTTGTTATTTTTTCGTAAAATTTCAAGATTTTTTGGCACCTTTCAATTCCCCTGTGGTGACTATAAAATTGCGGGATTAAATTTTAAAGTGCAAGGTGGATATATCAACAAAGGTGGAAAGGGGAAAATTTGAAGTGAACACCTATCTGAAATGTATATGATAATAAAGTGAGTTTTGCACCTACAAAGAGACTGCGTTACTAAAAAAGATGTGTATCCTATAATTTTCAGGCTCCCCAATATCCAGGAAATATTTAAATGAAAAACTGTTAAAAAAAAGCTATTGCAGTGCATGTCTACAAAAGTCTTGGTGAACTTTACCCCAGTATTTTTATAGGCTTGTCTGTGTTCGCCCGCGGGGGCCCCCCCCCCGCCCCCCCCGTGTTTAAGCGGTAGTGCCCCTTTAAAATCTCTACCTAACATATAAAATTTTCCAATCTCAAATTAATAAATTGTGGGGAAAACAGTAATAGAGAGGTTTTCTGTGAAAAAATTAAAAATTTCGCTGAGCTTTTTGGAAAAAAGCGAGCGACGTCCTTTTGTTGAGCGCTGAGAGACCTGGGCTTTAACGGAAAAAGCTGTTCTTGTTAAAAAGGGGGTCATTGGATTTTTTCCCGAATCGCAATCACATCCCAGTAATGCGTCGCACACACATTCACCCTGCTCTTTCTGAAGCTATTTGCTGGCCCCCAAATGACAGGAAGCGCCGAAATGGGCGATTTAATAGATGATGCACAGAGTTTAACCAAATTTGTATGATCTAAAAAATCCGATCACCATAAAAACTGTGCCGATTTCAACTTTGTCGATAATAATCGCTCAACACTATATAAGAATTGTACAAGGGTTAGAAGTACATTGACGTAACCAAGCAGAAATGCAGAATTCATGAACAGTATATAGGGACCTTTTTAGATGAGAAAAGTTGGCGCCCAAAGATTGAAACCATATGGTTCGAATGCATAGATCTAAGTTAGAAGTTGATATATAATATTCACATAGAGACTGAAAGAGAGATTTGTTTATACAGGAGTATTTAGAGATGCAAATGGCTTACATGTGTTAATTCACCTCAGCTGATGAATGGTACGGATTCGTTATGTATTATTCTTACAAAGGTGGAGGTTATCTTCAGACAAATGCTTTGATGTATACTGCCACACAAATAAAAATCTGATAGAATTTTCCTAAAAGTGTATTTTTAGGAAACCATCTCTTTTTCACAGAGACACAACTTGGTCCCTGTAGGTGGCTTCTGTGAACCGTTGTTATAAAGATAACAGTACCAAGGAATAAATAGATTTCAGTAAGCATGTTCAATATTTTTTCCCTTTGTTATTTCTTATTATTATTACACATAACTTAATTTAAGGACATCTGCAGTTTTATTTCTGTGCCTTTGTGGATTGTATGGGTTGTTACCGACCAAATTCCATGTCAATAGCACCTTTAGAAATATATCTACTTACAAAATTGCTGACATGTTCTTTACTCATTTCAACCACTGTATGTAGTTTTTAATTGCATAGGACTCCTGGAAAAAAAATATATTTCAAAAAATTCTAAAAACATAGCTTTCCTGAACATTGGTTTTAACAAAAATACTCCTACCAGATGGAAGTGTTCTTTTTTAAAGAAGTTTTATCATAACTTACTACCACCTATTCAAAGGATTGGTAATAATTTGTTGATCAGTGGTGGTCTCAATGTTGGACCGCACAATGATCATCAAAATGAGGGGTCTTCAGGTGCTATAATTATCATTTTGTAAGTAGGTGACTATAGGTGCCTACAAATTTAACCCTTACATAATGAGTAGAGATGGGCGAATTTCCCGAAATTCGGTTTGTTCACTTCGCCGGATTTCTCGGCAAAAAATAACTTCGTTCCGAATTACTTCGGGACGAATCACGTTAAAACAGCATTTCCAGCTGCACAAGCCTGCGGGTGCGTGAATGTCGTTCCAGCTTAAATATGCGAGGGAGTTTGGTTTGGTCTTCAACAATTTTTTGGTTTTGTATGACACGCAGATGACTGCCGCCGCTTTTAGAATGCTTCACTAAAAAATTCCCTGGGCACTTAAGGGGGCAAAACTGCCCAAAAAAAAACTAAAGGAAATTTAGCCTGAAAAAGTCAGGGGCAGCAAAAGCGGAAAAAAACAAGTGAGGCTCAGGTGGCAACTCAGGGACAGATTTTGGGAGGTGAGGGGGGGGCCCCACAGAAAATGGGGGTCAGACAGTGCACAATGATATTTGGAGGTGCCAAAAACAGGAGTAGGCCACAGAGTGGCACAATGACACAGTGTGTGGATACGGCAGCAGCCACACAGCAGCATGAGTTCAACGGGGAAACAATGACACAGTGTGTGGGCACGGCAGCGCCACAGCACCCCAGCATGGGGCAGACGGGGCACAAGACTTTCTGGGGTGGCAAAAACGGAGTAGGCCAAGAGTGGGACAATCACAGTGGGGGGGGGCACGGCAAGACGCGCAGCATAGTCAGACAGGGGAAAAATAAACATTTGGAGTGGCAAAAACAGGAGTAGGCCACAGAGTGGGACAATGACACAGTGGCAGGTCACGGCAGCAGCCACGCAGCAGCATAAGGTCAGACAGGGGCACAATACCATGTGTGGGGCACGGCAGCACAGCTTGGGGGCAGAAGGGCACAATGACATTCGGGAGGGGGGCAAAACAGTAGAGGCCACTGGGGGGCACAATACAGAGGTGGAGGTGAGGGGCGGCACACAGGGGTAAAACAGTTGGCAAAAGGACATTCTGGGGGGGTGGCAAAAACAGAATAGGCCACGGTGGCACAATGAAAAAGTGTTGGGTCACGGCAGCACCCCCAGCAAGCATAGCAACAGGGGCACAATGAACAGTGTGTAGGTCACGACACCCAGCCACAGCACCAATGAGGTCAGACAGGGCACAAAAAAAGAGTTGTAGGTCACGCAGCACCACAGCGCAGCAGAGGTCAGACAGGGGCACAATGCATTCTGGAGGGGCAAAAACAGGAGTGGCCCAAGAGTGGGAAAATACACAGTGGGAGGTTATGGCAGCAGCCCAGCCAGCTGGGCAACAGTGGAAATGACATTCTGGAGGTGGAAAAAAACAGGAATAGGCCACAGAGTGGCACAATGACAGAGGTGAGGCTCGGCAGCACCACACACAGCATGAGGTCAGAAGTAGCACAATGAACAGTGTAGGTCCGGCAGCAGCGATGAGTCAGACAGTGGCACATGACATTCGGGGGGGCGAAAACGGGAGTGGGCCCGAGGGGGCAATGAAAAGTGTGTAGGTCACACAGCAGCCACAGCAGCACAGAGGTCAGACAGTGGCCAATGACACAGTGTGTGGGTCAGGGCAGCAGCAGCATGAGGTCAGACAGTGGCACAATGACATTCTGGGGGTGGCAAAACAGTAGTGGGCCATGAGTGGCACAATGACGAGAGTGAGGTGACGCGGAGCAGCATGAGGTCAGACAGTGGACAATGAATTCTGGAGGTCCCAAAAAACAGGAATAGCCCAAGTTGCACAATGACAGAGTGTTTGGGTCAGGGCAGCACCCAAAGCAGCAGCAGAGGTAAACAGGGGCACAATGACATAGTGGTAGGTCCGGCGCCCCACAGCACAGCATGAGGTCAGACAGTGGCGTAATGACTTTTTGGAGGTGGAAAAAAACGGATGGGCCCCATAGAGGGGGGACAATGACACAGTGGGAGGCAGGCAGCGCCACGCAGCGCATAGGTCAGACATGGCACAAGACATTCTGGAGGGGGCAAAAAACGGAATGGGCCACGAGTGGGAAAAATGACAAGTGTGTAGGTCACGGAGCAGCCACAAGCAGCATGGGTCAGACAGGGGACAATGACTTTGGAGGGGGCAAAACAATAGTGGGGCCACTGAGGGGCACAATGAAAAAGGTAGGGGTGACGGCGGCAGCGCATGGGGTCAGACTTTGGGCAAAATGACTTCGGGGGTGGAAAAAAACTGAGTAGGCCACAGAGTGGGCAAAATGACAGAGAGTGGGGGTGACGGGGGCAGCAGCATGGGGTCAGACAGGGGCAAAATGACTTTCTGGAGGTGGCAAAAAACAGGAAAGGCCAAAAGTTGCACAAGAAATTTTTTTGGGTCACGGCAGCACAGCACATGAGGTCAGACGTGGCACAATACATAGGTGTAGTCAGGGCAGCAGCCCAGCTGCAGCATGGGGTCAGACAGTGGCACAATGACAGATGGTGGTCAGGGCACGCCACACAGCCAGAGTCAAGAGGGGCACAAACATTCTGGAGGGGGCAAAACTTTGTAGGCCATGGGGGCACAATGCAGAGAGGGGGGTGACGGCGGCAGCACATGGGGTCAGACAGTGGCACAAATAACATTCTGGAGGGGGCAAAAAAACGGGAAAATAGGACACAGAGGGCACAATGACGAGGGTGGGGTCACGGCAGCACCCACAGCAGCGCATGAGGTAGACATGGCACAATGACCAGTGTGTGGGGCAGGGCAGCAGCCCACAGCATATGAGGTAAACAGGGGCAAATGACAGAGTGTGTAGGCCGGCAGCAGCCACAGCAGAGCATGGGGTCAGACATGGCGAAGAATTTGGAGGTGGAAAAAAAACAGGAGTGGGCCCATAATGGGACAATGAAACCAGTTTTGGGGGTCATGGCAGCACCACGCAGCAGCATGGGGTCAACAGGGGCACAATACATTCTGGAGGGGGCAAAAACGGGAATAGGCCCACAGAGGGGGGACAATGACACAGTGTTGGGGTCACGGCAGCAGCCACAGCAGCAGCATGGGGTCAGACAGGGGCACAATGAATTCGGAGGGGGCAAAACAATAGAGGCCACGAGTGGCAAAATGACAAGAAAAGGGTGAGGGCGGCGCAGATGAGGTCAGCATTGGCACAAGAATTCTGGAGGTGGAAAAAAACTGGAGTGGCCACGAGTGGCCAATGACAGAGAGTGGAGGGACGGCCAGCAGCAAGAGGCAGACATGGCACAATGACATTCGGGAGGTGGCAAACACAGGAAAGGGCCCCAGATTGCACAATGACGAGGTGTGGGTCACGGCAGCAGCCACAGCACAGAAAAGGGGGTCAGACAGTGGCACAATGACATATGTGTAGGTCACGGCAGCAGCCCACAGCGCATGAGGTCAACAGGGGCACAATGACAGGGTGTGGGGCACGGCACAGCCACGCAGCACATAGGTCGACAGGGGCCAATGACATTCGGAGGGGGAAAAAACAGGAGTGGCCACAGAGTGGGACAATGAACAGGTGGAGGTCACGCAGCAGCCGAGCGAGCATGGGTCAACGTGGCCAAAATGACAGTGTGGGGTGGGTGGCAATCCCAGCCCCTGGAAAGATGGTTGGGTGGAGATGGGAAACTGTCAGAGAGGTGGGGCATCGGGCGGGTGGCGGCATTAAATAGTGCTGGGGGCGGGTATTTTAAACCCAACTCTTTTCACAGTTTGGGTAAAGGCGTCATGGTGAGGGAGTGTGACGCCTAAGGGATTGGTGTGTGGAAAACCTGGCCGATCCACGCCTATTCATCTTTACAAAGGGGAGTCGCCCCCTTTTTCCCTGAACAAACGGGGTTTTCCTTGGGGTAACGAGGGGCCCCCCCTCACTTTACACCCGCCTGATGCCCCACTACTGACCCGGGGGGACAGTTTTTTCCACTGCAAACTCGGCAATTCGGGCCCCACACCAGTTTTGGGTGCCCCGAGCCAGCGGATCTTCTAACTGGGGTGGGAGAGTGGTTTTCCCAAAACCACCCCCGTTGGTTAGGGGCTACTCCAGGTCCTGCGCGCGCTGGCGACTGCCCCCCACTAGGGGGTGAAGGGAAACTCTATCAGTACTCCAGACTTGGTTGCTGCTGATGGAGGGGTATGCCCGACCTCCCCGACCCTTCCCCCGGCAGCAGCGCATAGTACGTGAGCCTGAAGAACCCCCCCCGGGCAGACCCGTCAGAGGAGGGACGATGCCGCACAGAGGCCGCGGCCCAAATGACTCGGAGGATTTCCCCATAGTATTTGATTTTCCCTCTCAATAGCTGGGAAAAAGGCTCCCTTTTGGACCCCGGGAGCGAGGGGCCAAAAGGGTGGAGAGCCAGAAGTCATTCCTCGCCGCATGCGACTATTCGGCTTCACAGTCAGGCAAAACGCGCTGCGGGCCATCTCCAAGTGACCCGAGGGGGTCCTCCCCCTCCCTCTCCACTGTATACGCCACGGGCTTCGGGGATCTGCCTTCACTTCCCCATCTCCCCCTAGCTCCCCCGTGCTTGCTCCTCCCCCCTCTTGCACCGGGGGAGAAAACCACTTTCACCAGGAATGCTTTTGCTCCAATTCCCCCCCTCCCCCATTTCAGTCCCACCCGGGCTCTGTGGCCGCGAGATGTATCGCCAAGTCTCCAGTCCCCCGCCCAGACAGATTTTTCAGCATCTGTTCCAGGACATGAAACAGGGGAAAGACGTTTTTCTCCCCCTGCCTGGGGACTGACAAATAACGAGGCCTCCTCGAATGGCTAACAAAAGGAGTGTCAGTATGAGCTGCCCCCCGGTGACATCAAAGTTACACAGGGGGGGGGCTCCTGTCCGCCTGGACACAAAAAATCGTTAATGGGCCTTTTTCTGTTCATACAGTCGGTCCAAAATTGAGGCTGGAATTTCCAACGGGGGAAAACACGCTATCAGAGGGGGTTTGGGGAGGCCGTTCTGCCACTCAACTCGAGGGGGTGTTCCTGGGTTTTTAGGAATGGAGAAGTGCATGCACGTTTTCATGGCCTTTTTTAGAATCTTTTGAAGACGGTGGGAAACTTCAAGAAAACCTTTTTCACAACCCGATTGAAAACTGGCCCTGCAGGGAGCTGGACCCTCCCTCCCCCGGGGCAGCGGGACACTGTTCCTCCCCTTTTCCCTCACCCTGGTTCCGATTTGCATTGGCGCGGAGAAAGCCACACATCGATTTTTGCTGCTGACCGGGGCAGTTCCTCCCCTGGTGATTCGTTCCCGAGGCAAGCCAGGGGAAAAGCGTGACACCCCTGTGCCCACACTGTAGTAGATGGAGCAGTATTTGGGGGCTGGATGGGGGTGGGGGGGAGGAGGGAGGCGGACATTGGCGCAGGAGCCGCAGTTTTACAACGTGGAGGAGAAAAAAGGGGGCTCCTGTCCAAGTTGTTGGTGTGCCTGGGCTGGAAGCACATTCACCCAGTGGGCCGTAAAGGACATGTACTGGCCCTGACCTGGCACCTTGGAACAAACCAATAAGCTCAAAGACTGACCCACCTTCTGTTCTACATATTTATGAAGTGCTGGTACTGCCTTTTTGGAAAAGAAATTACGGCTTGGAACTCTCCATCTCGGCTGGGCACAAGTCATTAGTTTCTCTGAACGGTGCAGAGTCCACCATTTGGAAAGGGAGGGACGGGAAAAGCACCAACAACTTGGACAGGAGTACGGTCAGCTTCTGCATCTTTAGGATGGTTGGACGCATACTGTTGTCTCTTTGCATCGCCTCGCTGAACGACTGCGGCGCCAGGGAGTAGCGAGGAGCAGGAGCATCTGGACCTTGAGATGATGGCAAAGAGAAACAGCTCCCTTCTGCAGAGGTGGTGGAGCCTTGACTGGCTGCAATGGCATGCGTGACACTGGGTGCTGCTGCTGCGGCGGAAAGGCTGGACCACCACATCTGAGCCACGTTTCTCCCAGGCCACCGGATGGTGACGTTGCATGTGTTGACGCAGGGCCGTGGTGCCAACGTTAGCTCCCTGGCCACGCTTCACTTTCTGCTTACAGGTTCTACTATACCCATATTGGGTTTTCCTCCGGTGTCTTAGCAAAAGAACTGCCACACCGCCGAGTATCGGATTTTTCCGCCAACGCTCCGCACTGAGTGACTACTGCCGCCGCTGCCTCGCTGAGTCCCTGTGCCGCTACTTTCTTGGACCTGCGAAGCGGGTTTTTCACCCCGTGGACGCTTGGCTCCCGACCTCACACTGCTGCTATCCTGATGACTCACGGCCACACGAACCACTTGCTGGCTGCGCCACTGCCTGACGCGCAAGCTGACGCCCTCTTCTCCTGACGATGATGAACCCCTTGCCTCACCCGGCTCCCAAGTGTGGTCGGCTACATCATCATCTATTTATGTTTCAAAAATCGTCACTGCTGTCCTCATCAACCGGTCTTGGTAGGGCAGAGTTGACCCCTCACAACATGACCCCCCATGCCACTCTAAAACATCTTTACTTTCCCGCCTACTGCAAGAAGCAGGGTATATTGGCCCCATTTCTTCGCTGCCAAGTAGCTGCTGACTGCCCTCCTCAAATTTTTCATCCTCGCTATATAGTGGCACTGAGCCCAGACCACATAGTAGATCTCTGGCTGAGGGAACCGGATGAGACAGAGGCGGGTTGAGGACAGGTGAGGGCCGCAGACCTGCTCCCGGGCCATGCCAACTAAGGGTTGTGTCTGACGTTCCCACCGACTCTTGGCTGGGGTTGTCAGATGTCATCTGGGAGGGAGTGGATGACCTAGTCAACCAATCAAGAACCCTTGGGATGCTGAACAACACACAGCCGCTAATGACAGCGGCAGTTCTGGCCTCACCGAGTGACCCTGCTGCGATGTCCCCTTGCTGTGCTGCGACCTGGGCCTGTTCCAGGAATGTTTTGTGCCACTGCCACTCGCAGGTGCAGAGCCTGCACCTCTGTTTTGACATACTGTTTGTTCTAAAATGTACAGACACTGTTTGATAAAGATATCTGTGTATGATAAATATACACCCTTTTTTTTGACTCCAAATGAACCCAGTAACAAGCTTGGGTAACCCTTGGATATAAATTGCGCTCCAGAAATGGCCAGGAAAAATTGACTTGTATGTGCCGTTTAATAACTCTGTGTATTTTACTGAATGTAAAGGCTTAATTAACCTTCGGATATGAATTATGCTACAGAATTTTTTTTCTGTGGCGGTGAAAAAGAAAGTTTCTTTTACTGAGTACAACTGCAGAAAAATACTTAGTTAACCCTTAGATGTAATTGCTCCAAAGAATTGAGCCACCACAAACTACTAGCTTTGTAGCGTGTTACAATGCCGTGTTTTAAAGCTACACAACAAGAGATAAAATTGTAATTAACCTTTGCTTGTGATTAGGCTACAGGAAAAATGTATATATTTTGGCGGTGAAAATGACGGTTTCTTGGAGTCACCACAGCTGAAAAACAATGCTTAATTAACTCCTGGATGTAAATTGCGCCAAAGAATTGAGCAACCACAAACTACTAGCTTTGTAGCGTGTTACAATGCCGCGTTTTTTATGCTACACAACAAGAGATAAAATTGTAATTAACCTTTGCTTGTGAATTAGGCTACAGGGAAAAAAGTATATATTTTGGCGGTGAAAATGACGTTTCTTGGAGTCACCACAGCTGAAAAACAACGCTTAATTAACCCCTGGATGTAAATTGCGCCAAAGAATTGAGCCACCACAAACTACTAGCTTTGTAGCATGTTACAATGCCGTGTTTTTTACGCCACACAACAAGAGATAAAATTGTAATTAACCTT
Organism: Phyllomedusa bahiana; assembly: GCA_025379985.1. Taxonomy (NCBI): domain Eukaryota; kingdom Metazoa; phylum Chordata; class Amphibia; order Anura; family Hylidae; genus Phyllomedusa; species Phyllomedusa bahiana. The sequence continues at coordinate 154,676 of JAODAL010001626.1, forward strand.
TGCTTGTGAATTAGGCTACAGGAAAAATGTATAAATTTTGGCGGTGAAAATGACGGTTTCTTGGAGTCACCACAGCTGAAAAACAAAGCTTAATTAACACCTGGATGTAAATTGCTCCAAAGAATTGAGCCACCACAAACTAGTAGCTTTGTAGCGTGTTACAATGCCGTGTTTTTTACGCTACACAACAAGAGAAAAAAATTGTAATTAACCTTTGCTTGTGAATTAGGCTACAGGAAAAATGTATATATTTTGGCGGTGAAAATGACGGTTTCTTGGAGTCACCACAGCTGAAAAACAACGCTTAATTAACCCCTGGATGTAAATTGCGCCAAAGAATTGAGCCACCACAAACTACTAGCTTTTTAGCGTTTTACAATGCCGTGTTTTTTTACGCTACAAAGACAAGAGATAAAATTTTAATTAACCTTTGCTTGTGAATTAGGCTACAGGAAAAATGAAATATATTTTGGCGGTGAAAATGACGGTTTTCTTGGAGTCACCACAGCTGAAAAACAACGCTTAATTAACCCCTGGATGTAAATTGCGCCAGAGAATTGAGCCACCACAAACTACTAGCTTTTTAGCGTTTTACAATGCCGTGTTTTTTACGCTACACGACAAGAGATAAAATTTTAATTAACCTTTGCTTGTGAATTAGGCTACAGGAAAAATGAATATATTTTGGCGGTGAAAATGACGGTTTTCTTGGAGTCACCACAGCTGAAAAACAACGCTTAATTAACCCCTGGATGTAAATTGCGCCAAAGAATTGAGCCACCACAAACTACTAGCTTTGTAGCGTTTTACAATGCCGTGTTTTTTACGCTACACGACAAGAGATAACATTTTTATTAACCTTTGCTTGTGAATTAGGCTACAGGAAAAATGTATATATTTTGGTGGTGAAAATGACGGTTTCTTGGAGTCACCACAGCTGAAAAACAACGCTTAATTAACCCCTGGATGTAAATTGCGCCAAAGAATTGAGCCACCACAAACTACTAGCTTTGCAACGTGTTACAATGCCGTGTTTTTTACGCTACACAACAAGAGATAAAATTGTAATTAACCTTTGCTTGTGAATTAGGCTACAGGAAAAATTTATATATTTTGGCGGTGAAAATGACGGTTTCTTGGAGTCACCACAGCTGAAAAACAACGCTTAATTAACCCCTGGATGTAAATTGCGCCAAAGAATTGAGCCACCACAAACTACTAGCTTTGTATCGTGTTACAATGCCGTGATTTTTACGCCACACAACAAGAGACAAAATTGTAATTAACCTTTGCTTGTGAATTAGGCTACAGGAAAAATGTATATATTTTGGCGGTGAAAATGACGGTTTCTTGGAGTCACCACAGCTGAAAAACAAAGCTTAATTAAGCCCTGGATGTAAATTGCGCCAAAGAATTGAGCCACCACAAATTAGTAGCTTTGTAGCGTGTTACAATGCCGTGTTTTTTACGCTACACAACAAGAGATAAAATTGTAATTAACCTTTGCTTGTGAATTAGGCTACAGGAAAAATGTTTATATTTTGGCGGTGAAAATGACGGTTTCTTGGAGTCACCCCAGCTGAAAAACAACGCTTAATTAACCCCTGGATGTAAATTGCGCCAAAGAATTGAGCCACCACAAACTAATAGCTTTGTAGCGTGTTACAATGCCGTGTTTTTTACGCTACACAACAAGAGATAAAATTTTAATTAACCTTTGTTTGTGAATTAGGCTACATAAAAAAATTAATATATTTTGGATGTGAAAATGACGGTTTTCTTAGAGTCACCACAGCTGAAAAACAACGCTTAATTAACCCCTGGATGTAAATTGCGCCAAAGAATTGAGCCACCACAAACTATTAGCTTTGTAGCGTGTTACAATGCCGTGTTTTTATGCTACACAACAAGAGATAAAAATTTTAATTAACCTTTGCTCGTGAATTAGGCTACAGGAAAAATGTATATATTTTGGCGGTGAAAATGACGGTTTCTTGGAGTCACCACAGCTGAAAAACAACGCTTACTTAACCCCTGGATGTAAATTGCGCCAAAGAATTGAGCCACCACAAACTACTAGCTTTGTAGCGTGTTACAATGCCGTGTTTTTTACGCCACACAACAAGAGATAAAATTGTAATTAACCTTTGCTTGTGAATTAGGCTACAGGAAAAATGTATATATTTTGGCGGTGAAAATGACGGTTTCTTGGAGTCTCCACAGCTGAAAAACAACGCTTAATTAACCCCTGGATGTAAATTGCGCCAAAGAATTGAGCCACCACAAACTATTAGCTTTGTAGCGTGTTACAATGCCGTGTTTTTTACGCTACACAACAAGAGATAAAATTTTAATTAACCTATGTTTGTGAATTAGGCTACATAAAAAAATTAATATATTTTGGCTGTGAAAATGACGGCTTTCTTAGAGTCACCACAGCTGAAAAACAACGCTTAATTAACCCCTGGATGTAAATTGCGCCAAAGAATTGAGCCACCACAAACTATTAGCTTTGTAGCGTGTTACAATGCCGTGTTTTTTACGCTACACAACAAGAGATAAAATTTTAATTAACCTTTGCTTGTGAATTAGGCTACAGGAAAAATGTATATATTTTGGCGGTGAAAATGACGGTTTCTTGGAGTCACCACAGCTGAAAAACAACGCTTACTTAACCCCTGGATGTAAATTGCGCCAAAGAATTGAGCCACCAAAAAACTACTAGCTTTGTACGTTGTTTACAAATGCCGTGTTTTTTACGCCACACAACAAGAGATACAATTATAATTAACCTTTGCTTGTGAATTAGGCTACAGGAAAAATGTATATATTTTGGCGGTGAAAATGACGGTTTCTTGGAGTCTCCACAGCTGAAAAACAACGCTTAATTAACCCCTGGATGTAAATTGCGCCAAAGAATTGAACCAGGATTTAAATGTATATGCAGCTGCAGTGGACGCACACTGGATTTCAGATCCAATACCCAAAAAAATCAGAAATAGAACGTTAAGAGAAGCAGTCTCTGAGACAAGCTGAGACACCCCACAAAAATCGCTGTATATAAATCAGTTCTTCAGTAAGAGCTATCAGCCGCAGCAGCACCTTCCCTAGTCAGTACAGTGAGAGGAGTGTGAGCTCCCAGCGTCGCGCCCGGACTTATATAGTGCGGTGACATCACAGAATCCCGCCGGTCTCTGATTGGCTTCATCTCTGCACATGTCATGCAGGCTATGCCCTTCTTCCTCCCAGAGTTCTTTGCCCCATGTAACGCCATGTGCTCGCAGCCATTTTATCGATGAAAGGCACACTTCGTTCACCGGAAGTACCCCAAACTTCGACTTCGTTCAGAACCGAAGTTTTCCTGAAATTCTAAATGAAGTCCACTTCGTTAGAATCGATTCGCCCATCTTTAATAATGAGTATGCCACCAGAGACTAAAAAAATGAAAGTTGGTTTGTAAAAATGTAACCTATTTTTGTAAATCATTCAACTATCAGGTAATAAGTGGGTTTACAAGTAAATAACTGGCTCAGTGATAGAAAACAAAGGGTGGTGATTAATGCTTCATACTTATACTAGAATCCTGTTACTACTGGGGTACCACCGGGGTCAGTATTGGACCCTATATAAATATATTCATTAATGACATTGATTACACAGTAGAATATCAATCTTTGCAGATGATACTAAGCTCTGAAAAGTAATCAACACAATAGAGAGAAATCTTTTATTACAAAGGGATCTGGATAAGTTGGAGACTTGGGCAGATAATTGGCAGTTGAGGCTCAACACAGATAAATGCAAGGATATGCATATTGGAAGGAAAAATCCATTCCATGATTACTTGTTAAAACTGTAAAATGCTGGGTAAAAGTGACATGGAGAAGGACTTGGGAATCATAGTAGACAGTAAACTTAATTGTAGAAGCCAGTGTCAGGCAGCAGCTGCCAAGGCAAATAAGATCATGGGATTTATTAAAAAGGGCAGAAATGCTCATGATGAGAACATCATTCTCCTATTATACAAGTCACTGGTCAGGCTAAACATGGAATATTGTATACAGTTGTGGGCAACAAAGCACAGGAAAGACATTGTAGAGCTTGAACGTCTACAAGGACTCGCAACAACAAAACCAAAAGGATTGGGTGGACTGTAATACCGAGAAAGATGAGCAAGATTAGGGTTCTTTACTTGAGAGAAAACTCGGCTTTGGGGTGACAGAATAAATATGTATAAATATATCAAAGGTCCATATAGAGATCTCTCCCAATATATTTTTATACCCAGGACTGTATCCAGAACAAAAAGGCATTCTCTATGTCTTGATGAAAGAAGGTTTCTACATAAACATAGAAAGGAAAGGGGACATGTATAAAAACTGTCTTGGTCTAAGACTTTCCTTGTTGCCCATAGAAACCAATCAGAATGTCCCTTTCAGTTTTTCAGAGCACTATAAGAAATGAAAGGGGGTAACAAGGAAAGTCTTAGACCAAGACAGTTTTCATACATGTGGCCTGAATTCTTTACTGTAAGAGCAGTGAGACTGTGGCATTCTCTGCCAGAGGAATTTGTCATGGTAAATTCACTAACAGAGTTCAAAAAGGGTCTGGATGCATTTCTAGAGTGTAATAATGTAAGAAGTTATTGTGACTAGGATTCTGGAGAAGGGTCATTGATCCAGGGATTTATTCCGATTGCCAGATTGGAGTCAGGAAGGATTTTTTTTTTTTCCTAAGATGAAGACAATTGACCTCTACCTCATGTTTTTTTTCCCTTTCTCTGGATCACCACTATAGCATAATAGACTGCAATGGATGGACTATATAATTATGTAGTAGTAATAACTACTGCATATCATGTTTTTGTGCAACATTGTGCAGTATTTCAGCAGTTTACAAAAATCCTGCCATTTTTAGGTAGAAAAAGAATAATCATTTCTGAACTGTGTAATCTGCTTACTGCCCGCGGACTAAAACCTCCATGAACCTAAATGTTCAAAAGCATAGCAAAGGCTATTCTAAGTTGAATATAGTTGCCTTGTCAGATCTCAGATGTTGCACAGTTTAAAGGGTTGTTCCAATGAGCTGGCTTTAGTGTTGCAGGTCAGTTCTAAGAGCCATCAGTTGAGTTACAGTGCTGAAAAGCCCTCATGAGAACATCTCTTTAAGGCGTGCCAAGTAACATAATTGGAGACTGGCTGGGAATCCCTGGTTTGAAAAGCATATTTACATGTCCTGTAATACAGTGGTCCTCTCAGGTACTGTGGTGCCGTATTGATGGTGGAAAAATACACTTGCTTGAGAACACACGCTCATTAATAATGTTTTAATAATCTCTATGTAATACGCATAACCATATATAAATCCTATGCTCTTGAGTTGCCTATGTCACTTTTGTCATACCTAGCCCACTTTTAGTAGTCTAAACAAACCTTAGTCTTTTTCCTGAATCCCTCTAGCTGATGCAGTTGTTTCTTTATAATGATTTTTTTGTTGCCAGCAGTTACCTGTCCGACCTTTTATCTTATGCAGTTACTACAATAGCACTAAGATGGTACCTGTCCTCTGTCACTATTGCTTAGAGTATTCTTTACTGCAGGCAAACATTTTTAATTATACACTTTGAAGCAAAATATAAATACTTTATTGTATAGCAAATGGATGACGCTACAACAACGAAAAGAATCTAGGTGCAATTACTGATTAATACAAGCCTCATTATTAAAATTATAACTTTCAAGTGTTTTTTTCAAAAGCAAATAACAAATGTTTTGTATTGCATCTAGAAAAGAGCATATGATACCAAAATACTAGCTAAAGCGCTTGCTAACAGACTAACTGCGGTGATATCAGATCTTGTGCATCCTGATCAGGCAGGTTTTATACCACAGAGGGATATGTCCAATAATTTACTGTACCTGAACCTGCAGCTTTCTGTTGATAACGCTGGGGCTAGGTCAATTTGTTCTCTAGATCCTGCTAAAGCTTTTGATAGTGTAGAGTGGGAATTTTTGTAGGCGGTTTTACATAAATTGGGTTTTGGCCAAAAATTTATATCCTGGATTAAACTGTTTTACACTGATCCCAAGGCTAAGGTGCAGTCCAATAATATACAATCAGAGAAATTTGATTTGCGAAGGGGAACGAGACAGGGATGCTCTTGGTCTCCATTGCTGTTTGCCCTGGCAATTGAGCCATTAGCAGCTCAGAGCAAATGCCCATATTGAAGGCTTTAGGAGAGGGAGGCTGGGAGACAAAATAGCCTTATACGCTGATGATATCCTCCTTTTTTTGGCTAATACCGGTGGCTCATTGCCAGAGGCAATTAACGACATTAAAAGCTATGGTGCCTACTCTGGATTAAAAATTAAATCCGGGAAGTCTGTCATTATGCCAGTGGATACTGTGGATCAATTTACTCTCCCCGGAGATATACCACTTCTAGTGTCCAATTCTTTCCAATACCTGGGTATAAATATTTCTTTGAATTTACAGGAATTTGGGTGATTGAATCTGGATCCATTGCTTGTTAAATTTAAAAATAAATTGGATGTCTGGCATAAATTATCGTTAATCGATAGCGGGATGATCATATCTGATTAAAAATATTTGCATGCCCCAGTTGTTATACCTCCTACATAACTCTCCAATCTGGCTCCCCCAGAGATTCTTTTTTAAAGTCAATACTATTTTTAGAGCCATTAATTCGGACAGGATGCATGCCCCAATACAGCTAGAAACTCTGCAATTGGCAAAGGATGCGGGGGGGTTGGCAATGCCTAATGCAGCAGTTTTCTTCTTGGCATTACAACTGCAATATATGAGAGATTGGGATGGGGAGGGGGAAAAGGACTTAAACTTGAAACTATTACGTCATTATTTTGATTCTCCTAATCTTTATGGTAAATTGGAGGCAAACTTTTTTTAGTGCACTCCAAAAAGTTTCCAACTCTATATTTGATGCATAAGCTGTGGTGGAAATTATGGGTGGATTTTGGGCTTCAGGGCTGCACATCCTTTACTGAGATTTGGAATACCCCATGGCTGTTCGAACTTTTTTTGCTCCAGGGATTTGAGTCACGGGCATCTAGGGGCCTTCAATATATCTCTCAACTGCTTACAGATCAGGGTTGCTTAAAAGTTTTCAGCAATTGCAAATGGAATTTGCTTTACTGCATACGTGGCTATACAAATACTTACAGCTTAGACTCACTTATAATGCAGAAAAATCAGACGCAATTCAATATAATGCCAAGTTTATTCCAATAGAAAGGGTCAAGAACACATAAATTTTTATTGGCAAACTTTTTTTCTAGAAACCCAATAGATTTACGTAGTAGGTGGGAAGGAGATATTGGCCCTATAGAGCCTAATATTTGGGAGGAGATACTGAGGACCATACCAGTGATTTCAGTGAGTGAAAAGCATCGAATCTCTCAATAATTCTTAGTACATAGGGCCACATGTATTAAACTGTTTAGGTCTTAAACTAACTCTTTTTCCCATAGTAAGCTATGGGCAAAAAGGTGAGTTTTAGACCTAAACAGGTTCATACATGTGGCCCATAGAGTTTACAGACCTCATCTATTCCTGCATATGTTCTGGCATTGCCCTAAACTAGAGAAATATTGTTTTTTTATTGTTTAATCGATCCAGCGAATTTTTCAAATTACAATGGAGCTGAATCTGTTGGTTTGTATTTTAGGATATGTAAGAGACTTAATAGGGTGGTCTCACTACATTGAATCATCTTACCTCAGTCCTGTTTTCTTGGTTTCATTTTCAATTCAGGGGCGTGTTTACTGACTTCTACTAGACTGCAGTAGAAGCCAGGTCTGTAGCTATAGCAACCAGCACTGGTAGCCTATCATGAGAGAGTAAACAGGTCTGTAGCTATAGCGACCTGAGAAGCTGATGCAGCCCATACAAGAGGGGATATCTAGGAATAGGTAGGATTTGGTTAATGAACATATATTGCAAAGAGACTTGTTTTTGCAAGATCTTTAACATAAAAAGCAATCCTTGTAGTGAGACAACCCCTTTAACTATTACAGAGGCTGAGAAAGTCGCTATATCTAGGCTTTTATTTATGGCAAGGAAGTTAATAGCGTGAAAATGGCTTGATGCAGAACCTCTGTCAGCACAGGAGTTTGTTAATAAAGTGAATTGGCTGACTGCTTTGGAAAGAGAGGTGTATTTTAAGAGAAGAGCCAAATTTAAGTATAATAAAATATGGGCTATGGATACTTCTGGTCTTGCTTCACCGAACTTAGTTAGGCATAGGGTGTTGGGGATCTCGGTATAGAGGTTCCTGGGATTGTGTCTGTACGGATTGGGAGGATGGAGGCCGTCAGACAGCCTGGTACAATTTCTATTATGACAGGAACTATCTGACTGTTATTAATATTGCATTGCTATTTAATGGCAATGGATGTTTACTGTTCTGAATCTGGAGATGGATTTGGGAGGTGGGCTGGGTTTTTTTTGAGGATAAAAGTTGAAATTTGGTCTTGCAATGACATATACCATATTCTGTTTTGTACTACTTCATATCTGACCAATAAAAAGTTTATGGTTAAAAGAAAAGAAAAGAGCATATAAGCTTACCTCATAATCATGCACTGATGCAGCCCTATTTTCACTGTGCAATCTAGTCTTGTTCTATCTATCAAAGGCTTCAACATTTAAATAAAGGCATCCAAATAATAAGTCATGGACATTATAATGTATGAGGAATTGTTGTCAAAACTAAATTAATATACTTTCGAATCTACTTTTACATAGCTGTGTAAAGTTTTTTGATCTTTTTTATCTTCTTTTTCAATGGGACAATAAAGAATATACATTTTAATTCAACGAGTGCTGAACTATTCTACGTTTTGCTTGCCATGATTGCTGCACCTATGGCCGGGTGATTTGGTTCGTGCATCGGGGATCTCAACAAACATACTACTGTGGAGGAAATGGTGAGCTGATATTTCGACTTTCTCATTTTTAAGTGAATTGTTGGGTTCCCTGTAAAATAATTTTCTTTTTTAACTTTGTTAAGCTTAATGAATTAGATGGTTTCACCATTCCAGTTTTGAAAGGGGTTAGTCCTTGCATACACTGACAGACACCACGCCTTGGATAATGTCAGACTGTGAAGCGACACACCACCAATTAGTAACACCCAACTGACAGCTTGGGAATGAATTTCTAGGAGGAATAAAAGGGGAACCAAATAGACATGTCGGGAATGGCCACAGGTTCTCTTTAGGAAAGCAGCAGTATGTTGCAGAAATGTATCATAGCAAAACATGAATTTATCTTCTGACATGTCAACGAGACAAGGTAGAAAATGGGATTTCTGAGAGTTTCTGCCCTGTGAGACAGGACCCCCCAACCGATTGATAGAACCGTACAGCCATAGTATTACCTTCATTTCCCATGGGAAATCTCACATTCACTCTTCTATGCATGTATTCCCGTTGCTGTGAATAGATAATTCTGACTCGCAACATTTTTATTTCTTCAGTAATTCCTGTATTTTATTAGCATTTACTTTTTGACACAAAAACTTGTAAGTTGCTGCTGTTTTGTTACAATTTATTGTGTTACAAAATATATTCCACTGTTCAAAAGTGACACCTATCAGAAGCAATATAGCTAGTGTATGTCCATTCAATCAATATGTTTTTTCTATGAGTAACAGCACTTTATACTATTATAATTGCTTCTCATTTAGATTACTGCAAGAGATAGATAACATCGTGTTTATCTATATCTATCATATCCCCTTTACACTGCACTCATTTTTGAGCTGATGTGTGAACATTTCCAGAATTAGGAGCAAATTCGTTAAATGTACAAAAAATACAGAATAAATACAGAAAATACTAAATGAATAAAACTTGCTTTCAAGTTACTAAATTCTTACCCACGTTTCCTTTGCTATCTGCTGTGTCATCTTGATGTTGTTAATGTCATCATAGTCTGGACATATTTGTACGCTGATAAGATATTTTTGTGCTGTGCATAAATAAGGCAGTAAGTTACGACCTTGCTATAGGCTGGTCAGTAATAAAACTATATTTCATACTATGAAGAACATAAATGGTTAGTGGGTTATACTGATAAAGAACAACGTGCGAAAAAAGCAGCACGAAGAGTAGAGAAAAGGGTATTACCAGAGATAACCTTATTTCCAACAAAGCATTCTGAGCTATTCAGAAATTTTATCTGTAAATTTCTTACATTTGACAGAATATTAACACATATGAACTTATTTATGATGATTATATACCTTGTTTAATGTTAACAGCTTTAGTTCATTTCATAGCATTTTGCACATTTACATTTTTATAGTATCCTACTTTCAGTATACAGTGCATTAGGAGAATTAATACAATGTAACCGTGTTTCCAAACATCTCATTGCAGATTAGTTGGAATTTATAATTTACTATACTGTACATACCATATGGGGGTCCACTTGGGTAACACGCAGTACTTGGTCAATGCACAGGAAAGTGGCTGCTGCTATACCTGCATGACTCTTAAGTGGAGTAATTTTCACAAGCATTTTCACATTATACATAGTTGTATCTGACCATCTTCTCTCTAGTGGCCATATATTTTCTCTGTGGGACAATGTGGTTGCAGCTGCCAGAGTCTATACCATAAATTAATAAATATGAGTTTAAAAGTATTGGCTTTGTTTGCCTTTTTTAGTGGCTTTAGTGACCTATCTATGTATTGCACCATTGCAGTGAAGTGTTAACTAATGTTACCCAAGATTACAGAAAATCACCAGCCAAGTATTTTAAACCTTGCCGGTGTAAGTAAGGTCTTAATCATACAGGGCTGAATTTGTCAATTAACTGTTGAATCAATGCACTTTCATAACAATCAATTTAAAACTGTAATTCACAGCATAACATGCCACATGACATAAAAGCAAAGCTCCACTTGAGGGGATATATATTCTTTACATTGTATACATGAAAGTGACAACCAAAGTCTGTTCATCAGAAGCTATAAGAGGAAGCTACATCTTAACTTGAGATACAGATTCTGTGGTGTAAACTATGCCTCCATGTTCTACATCTGCTAGATACAGTGACTGTAAATCTTATTGACTAGCAATATAATTCTATGGCATATGAACATCCAGCCCTGGTTAAGTAAAGGAAATGTTTTAGCCACCGTGGCATTGTGCCATGCATCCATAGGATGTTTGTATGATGCAGTATGATCCCATACCACTATAATATAACATCTGATTGAGCATGCCACATGAGCTTGAATGGATATAGAGTACAGAAGGGCCCAATATATTTCTTGGTTTACAATTTTATGGCTTTATAGTACTTGGGTATTGTATGGTACCCTTACAAAGTTGTGTCCATAAGCCCTGTTTATGTCTCTAAACAGTTGAAAAGGAGCTCATACAGTCACAGTACACAAAATCATGCAGCTATTAATTAGATAGCCATTATTATTATTATTACTACTACTTATTAAAAAAATAAACAAGAATACATTTGTAAAAGGTTTGCTCTGCTCCCTTCATTTTCGTACAAAAATCCTATATATTGTACAGTAATATTTTACTGTAAACTTAAAAAAATGTTTTGGTCTGACCAAGAAGTCAAGTGGTGTCATATGGAGAAAATCATATTTCCTCGATTGCAAGTCCAAAGAGGGTTCCTGATATTGCTATCTACTCTTGGAGATTCGATTGCCAACTTTTCTGACATGCTGAGATTAATTTTCACATCATCAGAAGTTTCTCTAAGGAATTCACTATAATTTCATTTTTAGATTTTGATATCCTCTGGCATTTTCATGCCACTTGTTCACCTTCAGAACATGGAAATATTTTGTGTGGGAAAAAGCTGTCAATGGCAATCATTTCATTTTGCAAATAAACATGTCTTTTCACATAATATCTCAGTGCATTTTTGTTAAATATTTCTCATCTGAAAAAACACAGATTTAAATGTGTATTAAATGCACATCTTATCTAGCCTGACAAATCTTTACTGACTGTGAAACATAATTTTCTATGATAACTTATCACATTTTACACATCAGTATGTTGGGAGTTCCAAACTTTCATCACTTATATGGACTGATCAAAATGTTCATCATTAGAAAGGAGATACATTTAGTTGGCAAAACGAAATGAACATTTGTATGAATGAGATGGAATGGATTCAATCTAAATATATAGACAGTGTGAACACATTTCTCTAATGCTTGTTTCAGTATTAAGAATAGTTAATTAAAGGCTAATTACCGATTTACAGTGACAAACAGTTCTGACACCATGATTAAGATGTGTCAAATTAAAAAGTGAACATTTTCAACATTGATTAGACTGTATCTTCTGCATCAGAAATCCTGAACACTGAATTGTTTAGAACTAACATTCAAGCTGAGACTATTATACTCTTTTAAGGATATGCCAGAAAGTTTCTCAATTTGCATAACTTGCAGAAACTCAAGAAAAACACCAGAATCTTTTTGCTAAGTGAATTTAAACTTTCTACCTTTTCACGGCTTCCACTGCCAATGAATATGGATTCCTCAGTTTCATACTTTTTCTCAAAACATTTTAATATAGGTTGCACTGCTGCCTGTATATACATTTGATTATTTAGTGTAAGATGTCACGTTACCTTGAATAGTGGTGTACCTACCATATAGTCAAAGGAGAAGATCACTATGGACTGCACTCAATTGTAACCACTAATTAAGTTCAATACTAGCTGTATAATCCATATGCAGCTAGCTCCCCCCAATGGTGGCTGCATACAGCCAGAATTCTGTTTTTCTGATTTGAGAGTGAACTACTCCTCCAGGTGTGAAATATGAGCAGGCACAGGACTGCAGTGCAATCTCTAACAAGATTACAGTTGGGTGGCTAACTTTCATTGATTAATCTTCTGCTACTATGGTACTTTGTTTTTTACAGTGCTACAATCAGCGCCATCACTAACCAGCTTAACTTTGCTCAGCCCACTGAAAAGTCAGGTTCTTCTTGCTGCTTTAACCTAGACCAATGAAAGGCACTATTTTATGTTGATTCAAAATGGCCCACCTGCAAAGGGATAACCTTAAAGGGTGCCCTTTGGGGATGATGGGAAGTGATTGGGAGGAAGTGACTGTATAAATAGAAAGTGAGAAGGACTGACAGCTATAATTCACTGAGAGGGAAGGAGGAGAGACTTTGAGTACAGAAAACACAACTTGGTCTTGCTTAAGAAAGATTCTGAGATAAAGGAAGTTTGCAGGAGATCTGGAGAGACATTGATGGTAGAGGGAAAAGGAGAAGGGACAGAAGAAGGATGAAACTTATAGTTCAGACTAATTTTAATTTGAAAAATTCACAAATCACACATGAATTTTTGCGTGAATTGCACTCTATTGAGCAAATATTAACTGACAATTGTTGGTAGTCAGAAAAAAACAAAAAAAATCAAAATTAGCCAACATTTTCTAACACAAAAAACACAGGTGCAAGCTATTTTGGCTGCAGTGCAAAGTGCAAACTCTGCAAAAAAAAAAAAATCACCCAGCAGGCAGTAAAACCCATGATTGCTAGGTTTTATGTTGTGTTAGAAAGTTTATAGTTATCAGGCATTAATCTGTTTCTGTGAATTGTGCTATTTTAAACCAGTTAATAATAGGACCCCATCCAACCAATGCTCTTTAGTAGTACTGGTAGTAATCAGAAAGAATATATAGTCACACTATTTTCAAGATTTAAAGGGCACAGCCAGCTTCAGACTTCCACTTTCTGTTTAGGCTATGGGTAGTTCAACAAATGTGATGTACATTTTAGCTCTGCTATTCCTAGCTGAGCCTGTTAAAAGGACATTGGTAGTGGAAGGATTTAAACAGCAGGACAGAAGGCTACAGAGATCTAAAGGGTTAATGTTTGTCAGTAAGAAACATAAGCTCCTGTGCTGCTGATATGACAAAGCAGAGAGTGATGTCACCATCTCTAACAGATCTGGTAGAGCAGAAGAAGGTGGTTGGTAACCTAGAGAAGCTTGTGTACACAAGCAGGAGATAAAAACTGCACTAGCTCTAAAATGATGCAAAATCAGAGCAGCAATTTATTTAGTAATAGTCTTTATTTACCTTTGCCTACATGTTTAAAGCTAACCAACGTGGTGAGAATACCCTTTTAAATAAAAGTGTAAAAAGTCAGACGATAGGGCAAATGTTAATAGCTTTGCATTTCAGATTTGGGAAGGGCTCGTTCAGTGGAAATTTGCTGGTCATCGCGCAAAAACAGTATAACCAATCAAAAACGTTTTTCCAGATGCGAAAAAAGGAGGTGTATCATTAATTGATCAGAAACACTTCCTTTTTCCTGTCTGGAAAAGGCCTGTTGATTGGTGGTACAATTTTCCTGCAGTTGCCAGCATTATTCGGGTCTGGCCAAACCGGTTCTCCATGAACCTGAAGTGCAACACTAATGATAAACATGCCAAAGAACAAAATAAAGACCATATAATTGCTGCATATGATGAAAGTGTGATATGTGTCAAAACAGCATCAGATAAGTAGACAGAAAATTCAGGTACATGAACACACAACAAAAACAGGCTTGGCACATACTAGCCAAGTGAGCCAAGGCAATATAAGCATTCAGAATACTAAGGGCCACATGTATGAAAACTGTCTAGCTCTAATACTTTATTTGTTCCCCTTTCATTTCATATAGTGCTGTGGAAAAATGGGCAACAAAGAGTTTTAAACCTAGACAGTTTTCATACATGTGGCCTTAAACTCACTGGTATGCTAGAAAGAACAAATTCTAAAGCATAAAGAAAAGGTCAGTTTGATAATTTATGATTACTTGGGGTTTAAAAAAATCTGTCAATGCCTTTGTAATACCAGGGACTATTTCTTAGTACTGATTGAATTAACTGTGAAGTAAACTTTAATGACACAGATCCAAAAACTAAAATCTTAATGGGCCAAAATTAGTGCTCATTAATCATCATTTGCAAATCTGAAAGCACAAAATTCAGCACATATGAAGAACAATTTAAAATTTAAATTTTGTCTATTTGTCCAAAATGTTAAATTTCAGTAAAATTAAAATGACGATTGTATGGGGCTAACAGTTCATGTACAGTACAGTTAAAAAATTATAACACAAAATTCAATTGATTTTTATAAAGACATGCTCAAACTTGAGAGGAAAAAAAGATTTAATATTTGATGATTCTACAACATTTTCAAGAGCTTAAATTTTTATTATTTATACTAAATGCAATATTGGACAATCAGTGACTTTGTTTTTTGGGGATTTGGTTTCTTTAAAAAACAGGAATAAAACTAGTATCAAAACTTCTAAAATGTTTAAATTCTTAAACATTCAATTTACTATTCAATCTAGAATACTATTTATTTTTAAAAAAAAGTTTGTAGAGTGGCATAAGAAAAAAACAAACAAATTTGCTTACTTGTTTTTTTGGTTCATTTCTTTGGAGTGTACTGTGCGATCTAAATCATATATTCTGGTCAGTTTGTGGGATGAGCTGTAATTTTTATTAGTATTTTCAGGTACATTCGACCTTTTGACCTTTTTCTTATTCCAATACGTCATGTCCCACATGTCCCACAAAAATCATGCTAATGGAAAAGTAAAAAGATATGACTTTTGACAGATAAACTAAAAATAAAAATTCCATTGTTAGTGAAGTTATCCAGAGGCCGACTGTTACCAGAAGAAAGGGGCTAAATGATTTAATTAGTTTTCCAGTCTTAAATTAAAGTGTTTGCAATTTCCAACAGACGTCAGAGGAATTTATTGTTACTTCTCTGAAATATTTAGCTCACCTATTCCCTTATTGGTTGTCTTTTGTCCCTCTAGCTTGTGATTTCTGATGGTATAAAAATGTTTAAAAAACACTTGGAGTGTTTTTTTGAATAAGTAATGTCCCATCTTTTGTATGTTTTTTCTGTAAATTGTTAGTGTAGGGACTCACAAGACATGAGGAGCCGTGACGAGGTTTGTGAGCTTGTGTATTGGGGCCCCCGTACCAACTAATACCTCATATTTAACATTTTTCTAGTATGTCATATTTTTTATCTGCCCAAGAGTGCTGGGGAGTGGAGGGTGCCTGTGTTTTGTGTTGGACACGTAGAAAGTGCTGGACAGCCCGCCTAATCTAATAGTATGGGTGTCACTAATAGGTTGTAAGCCAGCATGGTGTACCACATGTATCTGTACTTATGGCACCTTTCTGTATCACCTTAATATATGCAATTGTAGTACCAGAAATCACCCCCCTCATGTAGTGAGAGTGTGTGAGTTTTTGTTTCATTGGTATTTTTTGCATTTGTGCAATCTCCCCATGCATTATTACTGTGGCTTTTCTGCATGCTGGTGTAAACAGGTGTCAAGTTGGTGTGCAGTTTTTCATTTAATTGTTCCCCTAGCAGTGGGGGTATGTGAGCTTTTGCTCAAGCAATTAGCTGCACCTGTTAATTTTTTCCCAAGTTAGCATAAAGGCCAGAGTTGCCTGCTTCTGGGGTCAGTTTAGTCCAGCCATTGAGCTGTGAACATGCCCCAAATAATTGTTTTTTTAGTAAGTAATGTCCCATTTTTTGTATGTTTTTTCTGGTATAAATTTTTTTATATTTGTATGGAGACTGGGATGATTACTGTAACATTCCATTACTTAGTTCCCAGTACCTTCTAGGACCATTGAAAACTCCCCTAGATTCCTTGGCCATCCATGACAATAAGCAACTTGTTTTCTTAGTATTTAAATAATCAAAATAATAGATAAGTTATGTTTCTTGTCTTAATTAAATACTTAAATGATGACTGTCTGAATACGAGGTTCTATGTGGCAAATTGATTATTATAAAAAGCAAATTAAAGATAATGTTAAGGCATGTTCCCACGGCAAGGGTTTTTGGTTGTTTTTCAGACGGTTTGCGGTTTAAGAAACCATCTGAAAACCTGCAAGCAATGCTCCCCCATAGACTTCAATAGAAAAACAGTTCAGCAGTTCCTACTGAACTTTTTTTCCGCTGGGCGGTTTTTCACACTGCCAGCAGTCCGAAAAACATAGAATATGTTCATCCTTCTACCCGATTTACAGACTGAAAATTAACATTGGAGTCAATGTAAACCACTCAGAAAGTGAATGAGTGGTTTTCGCCGTGGTTTTGGCGCATTTTTTTTGGAGGTTTTAGGTTGTTTTTTTTAAAAGTGAAGAATGATCCCACCTATAGTGGGTGTGTTTTTGCAGGTTCTTTTGCACTTTTTTACACAGGAAGGCCCTGCAAAGCACTTCAGTGTGAGCGAGAGTCTATAAATCCTTTTTTTAGCCTTAAAGGTGTTTTGCCACCATGTAATGTTGACGTGGGAACCTCCAAAATGGGTATTTAATCACTTTTCTAAATATATGTGATTAAAAAAAGTGAAAACTCTGAGAGCTACAGAATTTCTCAATCCCCCTTAGTTGCCTCAAAGCTTTCCCTAGTCACGACCCAGGAGATGACAGGCCGCGCTTGCGTGAAACACTTCTTATCTGATGACAGTCAAAATGAATGAGCTTTTAAGGCAACGGGTAGACAGTGCAGTCTGAGGCTGTCTTGCTGTATTGAGAATCCACTGTTGTACTGTTTATTATTTCACTTAAGTTTTGAGACACTCCCTTGGATTCCTCACTCCTCACTCGCCCCCACCCTCTCTCCCCTGCAGCTTCATGACTCAGCATGATTTGTATATATCCTGCTCCCATGCTGACAGGAGGTAGGTAACTGCCGTCTTGGCAAATTCCCTTTAATTAACCAAATTTTTATGCTGTTAACATGCACATGTGCTTAAAGTGAAAGTGGAAAAGTTGGCCTTTGTGCATCATTGTTAAATTGTGGAGATAAAAAAATCACATGGTTTCTTGTACTGATCAGGAATACTTTTCCACTCAGTACACTTTTCTGCTTGAAAAACAGTCCAAAAACCGCTTGGAAAACCTTTACAAAATAAGTGACAAAAACAGTTCAAAAAACCAAAACCGACAGTTTTTTGTGTCAAAAACAGTCCAAACACCAGTTGTATTAAACAGTTCTGCTGAGGTCAAAACAGAACTGCTTTTGTCCTTTGCCATGTAAACGCACCTTAAAGGTGACTGCTTGCGTGACTTGGAGAATGTTTCTTGTGGGTAATGAATTGTATTGTATAATGTATAAGTTCTTCTAAGGACCAGATGTTATTTGTATGTCCTGCTACTTAATACCATATTATTCAAAGTGGGTCTATTTATGGTTTCTCAGTACTGTATACAGGAGTGTGCAACTACTTTTTATGTTTCAAAAGCATGCAAACATTTGAAGATCGCATTAACGTATATACTTTAAATCAATCAGATGAAATAAATCAGTAGTTTCCAAAGATATTTCTAACTCTTGATTACATGCCTTTTGAGATTAATCTATGTTTGGCTATACCATTTAAAAAAAACAGTCTACCAGACAGAATGTTACCTAGCCTTATAAATATATTTAAAGCTAGCGGTTGATCTTAGTTTATTGATGTCTTATATATTATAGCAGTCATATGTTTCTAAATGTATGTTTAAATTTTAAATATACTACAATTTTAAGTCTTGCTGGAAAATACCATAGTAAAAGCAGAAAAACATAAGGTAGTGTTTTCCAGAGTATTGGTGTCTTGGTGTCTTAAATTAACCAGATACAAATTTCAGTGGTTGGAATATGATCAATGGTGTTCTATTTTTTTTAGATTTTAGCCCAACATTTATTTACATAACAAAAAAAAAGACCATGCATAGATCTTTAGCCACTACTAAGCATAAGGAGACAAAATATTTTGCTGAATCCAACATAATTTGTTTAGTAAGAGAGCTGTGCTTTATACATTAAGGTCCCATTATTTTGCGACTCGGAACACTGAGATTTAAACCTCTCAACTATTACAGTGTAAAAAGGGTTAAGGCAGGAGTGACACCAGCAGGAGAGGTTTATTTGCTCAGTGGGTTCTTCCAACAATAAACTCTAATATAAGAAATAGTCAGTTACAGCTATTGGCAATTCTAAGCTGTTATTTCAGATTATGAGTGTATTTTAAACATAACAAACTAGCCAGTTTCTGAGACTTTGTTCTTCTTATGTCATAGGGCATTTAGACTGCAAACTGCTATGAGGAAAACAAGACAACAAAGGATATCCAGGCAGACAAAAATGGTTACTTGCACAAAATAAAGTAAAAAATAATAACATAAAAAAGTAAGAGAAATAACAATTTATGACATGATTGTGATCTATCGTTCTAAAAAAATAAATAACATTTGAAAGATATAACTTTCCAGAATTTAATCTACAATAGTGATTTTATGATTGTTAAACTGTCTGTGGTGGCAACAGATTCCTTATGGGCAAGGCAGTTTCTAGGCTAAATAGCTTTCAAGGCAAAGAGACAAAACATTCTAATAGAATGTTTTGTCTCTATAGAATCCCCCAATAAACATCCGTTGCCATTGGTGCCATGTTGGCTGATATTTGCAATTGGGCTGACTACAGCTAGCCAGAAAAAAAGCAACTATTGGTAATGGTGAGTCTAGACACAGGGGGACTGTGTCTAGATTCACCACTTCCACATCCAAGCACATGGCTCTGCATAAGGCCACAACATTTACCCTAAATGCATATAAATAGTTGTAAGACAATTTTCTATATATGATGCCTCTAAATAATGGTTATACAGTTACTACATAATACAAGGAGCAAATGTCACCAGGCTGTCACTGACTAAACCAGTATACCAAGGCCAATATTATTAATAACACCACTATAAAAATACCAAATATTACTGCCACAACATGAACACATATCACCACCATATAGTGACTGAATAATATCACCAAACTATTCCATGAGATATAAACCAATATACTAGGACCAATATCACTGCCATACGCAGGCCATATACTGGTAGATCTCAGTGTATACCGGAACACTGCAGAGGTATAGTGATTACCATACAGTTACATCCTATGACTCACTTGTAAAGTCTTCGTTTGCGTCCCCAAAAAATTGGAAGTAAATAATAGTAAATATCTTTACTATTAAGTAAATTAAGTAATCGGATAGGCAAATCTCCCTTTTAGGTAAGCTCCAAATATGCAGTTAGTCCTTAAAATGAGTTAGGCAGGTAGTAGTCAGACCCATTCTATTAGGTTGTTAAACCCCCCCTCCCCCACCACACACACACACTGTTAGGTAGGTAAGCCCCCCATTAGTTATGTAGATAAGCCCCTATTAGTTAGCTAAGTAGGTAGGGCCCAAGATATCTAGGTAGGTAGAACCCCCAACCCACACACACACCCACCGCAAAATGTACTTCTCCTCTGAGGTCCACCACAGTTTCTGTGACACTCCTCGCAATGTTTTGTAGGCTGCAGACTTAAAGCAGTCTGTGGTCTACAAGGCTTATTTGGGGGGTGCAGTTTCTCCCTGCTCTGCTTTAGATATATGTGTACTGTGAGTGCTTCCTTTACACAGTGGAAACACAGCACTGATCTGGGGCATTAGGTGCACTGAAAGATGGAAAAGTAAGAGCCATATTAACTTGTAAAATCATTGAGTGCAGTAATTTCCCTCTTTCAACATACAGTGGGGAAAAAAAGTATTTAGTCAGCCACCAAATGTGCAAGTTCTCCCACTGAGAAAGATGAGAGAGGCCTGTAATTGTCCAGAAAATCACATTGTCTGATTTGGAAAGAATTGATTTGTAAATTATGGTGGAAAATAAGTATTTGGTCACCTACAAACAAGCAAGCGTTCTGGGTCTCACAAACCTGTAACTTCTTCTTTAAGAGGCTCCACTGTCCTCCACTCATTACCTGTAGTAATGGCACCTGTTTGAACTTGTTATCAGTTTAAAAGACACCTGTCCAGAACCTTAAACAGTCACACTCCAAATTCCACTATGGTGAAGAACAAAGAGCTGTCGAAAGACACCAGAAACAAAATTGTAGCCCTGCACCAGGCTGGGAAAACTGAATCTGCAATAGGCAAGAAGCTTGGTGTGAAGAAATCAACTGTGGGAGCAATAATTAGTAAATGGAAGACATACAAGACCACTCATAATCTCCCTCGATATGGGGCTCCACGCAAGATCTCAACCCGTGGGGTCAAAATGATCACAAGAACGGTGAACAAAAATCCCAGAACCACAAGGGGGACCTAGTGAATGACCTGCAGAGATCTGGGACCAACGTAACAAAGGCTACCATCAGTAACACACTATGCCGCCAGGGACTCATATCCTGCAGTGCCAGACGTGTCCTCCTGCTTAAGCCAGTACATGCCCAGGCCAATCTGAAGTTTGCTAGAGAGCATTTGGATGATCCAGAAGAGTACTGGGAGAATGTCATATGGTCAGATGAAACCAAAGTATAACTGTTTGGTAGAAACACAACTTGTTGTGTTTGGAGGAGAGAGAATGCAGAGTTGCATCCAAAGAACACCATACCTACTGTGAAGCATGGGGTGGCAGCATCATGCTTTGGGGCTGTTTCTCTGCAAAGGTTCCAGGACGACTGATCCGTGTACATGAAAGAATGAATGGGGCCATGTATCGTGAGATTTTGAGTGCAAACCTCCTTCCATCAGTAAGGGCATTGAAGATGAAACATGGCTGGGTCTTTCAGCATAACAATGATCCCAAGCACACCGCCAGGGCAACGAAAGCGTGACTCGTAAGAAACATTTCAGGGTCCTGGAGTGGCCTAACCAGTCTCCAGATCACAACCCCATAGAAAACCTTTGGAGGGAGTTGAAAGTCTGTGTGGCCCAGCGACAGCCCCAAAACATCACTGCTCAAGAGGAGATCTTCATAGAGGAATGGGCCAACATACCACTAACAGTGTGTGCCAACCTTGTGAAGGCTTACAGAAAATGTTTGAACTCTGTCATTGCCAACAAAGGATATAGAACAAAGTAATGAGATTAACTTTTGTTATTGACCAAAATGTGATTTTCAGGATTTGTTTTCTCATTTTGGGCCACATGTATGAAAACTGTATAGGTCTAAAACTCACTTTGTTGCCCATAGCAACCAATCAGAGCGCCCCTCTAATGTTTCAGAGCACTGTATGAAATGAAAGGGGTGTTCTGATTGGTTGCTATGGGCAACAAAGTGAGTTTTAGACCTATACAGTTTTCATACATGTGGCCCTTTGTCTCTCATAGTTGAGGTCTACCTATGATGTAAATTACAGGTCTCTATCATCTTTTTAAGTGGGAGAACTTGCACAATTGGTAGCTGACTAAATACTTTTTTCCCCACTGTATAAGGCAATTTCCAAGCAATTTAAAGTCTGGCAGTGAAACATATTATGCAAAAGTGGAAAACCTTTCCGACAATTGATGTTCTTCTTGGAAGTGGGCATCCTAGCAAATTCCCTCCAAAGCTAGATTGTGCAATGCTCAAAGAAATTTAAAAAAATAAAAACAAAAGCTAAATTTCAGACTCTACAGACTTCAGTTAGTATGTTAAATGTACAAGTCCATGACTGTACAATTTTTAACAAACTGAAAAAGTATGGCTTTTTTGGAATAATGTATGCCATCTTTCTAAAATGAACATGGCAGGCAAATGTGCATCTAAGCAAACTGGAAGACTTCTGGAACAGTGTACATTTGGATAATGAGTTCACCATGAACTCCAGAACTCCTATACATACCAAAATATTCAAATGAGAAACCATCCATCCAACAGTTAAAGCTTGGATAGAACTGGGTCATGGTTCAAAGCACACCAAATAAAAGCAAATTGTTGCAGTGGTTCAGTTAAATTTCAGACCTCAACCTTGTATAAATGAATGCTGACAAACTTCAGTGGTCTGAAGAAATGTTGTAAGAAAAAGGGTGGGAATGATTTTAAAGTGATGAAGTTATGCAAAAAATGATTACTTCAAGTTATATCTACTCAATGTGGTTACAGAAGCTCTTGATTCATGAAATGTTCTTAATTTTTCATACCTGTTTTTTTCCACTTTGGCCTTATTTTTGTAAATTGCTGTGGTATTCCTTATCTAAGGTTGTATTTACCTAATTTTAGACCTTATAAAACCAAAGGTGTTTTTTAATTGTCTTGATAAACCATATAACTAAAAGAGGGTGTACCTTTTTCATGACTGTATAGATTCACTTTACTAATAAACTAGGCAAATGTATTCAATATCTTGTTCCTTTTTTAAACACTATTCTAAACTATTTAGATAGGTGTAAAAAGTAGTTATCTGATTTAGACTAATCTGGATTCTGAAACTAACTGGATCACCCTTCAACCTACTGTATCTACCTAAAGTATCAGATTTTAAAATGAGTATGTTTTAGGCAACAAGTTGTAATATTTAAAGTATTAGACTAAGAGCTATATTTCATAACATTTTACTTCGTTCATTTATTTCTTTATAATAAAATGCTCTACTTTTGGTCACCTTTTCTTGCCTAACTAGCTAAAGTCTAAACCTGTGCAATGTTATCAGTTTTTATAGATAAATGTTGGCTCTACTGGGACTTGCTTGGCAGTAATAAAGACTGCAATTTTTACTTCTGTTAAGAAACTAAGAATCTTCTGTCCCAAGCATGCTCAGTATTCTTCATTGAGAGCTTGTCAGTAGAAGGTTCCCCGAGAGTTGCCAACTGTCTAATTTTTTATCCTGTGTATGTACCTTCTTCCTTATGATGAATTATATCATGCTGTTCAGTTGGGTCATTAAAAAACCAGCCTGGGTGCTAAAATGCACCCAAGTAACAATCGTGTGAAAGTGTCCATAGGATGGAAAATATTTGAAAAACGATTGATGCTGAAAACAATTGTGGTCTGAAAAATCATAGTATCTCCTTATTTTTAATTTCTCCAACAAATTGATATTTCTCCTTTGCTGTGTCCCAACAATTGGTCTTTCACATTGCCTGCTAATTAGAAAAGTCCATACCAGAGGCAATCATGTGCCAACCTGCATGTGATTGTATTTATCATGGAGGTTTTATTACCTGTCTCTTTAATGCTTTCATTTAATGGCTGATTATCACTTAGCTTCAGACAGCTTGGCATGATTAAATAATTTGTTTTAGTACTGCTTAACTTGACAAACAGAGAGATTCACTTGATATCTTTTCTTTTTATTTAACAACTTTTGAAATAAAAATAATGTATATTAAGATAGCAGAATTCAGCTGCGAGTAACAGAAAGGTAATAGGCCAAGCAAGGAGGAAATCTATCAAACCAATCTAGATACAGTAAGATTGAAGACTAAATTAACTACCAACTAACATTCACATGTGGTTGTATGTTTTTTGTGAAATAAAAAAAAAAATATAACAGTACTCACTGTTTCTCCCCTCATTGTCTTAGTTGTTACCGGCTGCAGCATCACTGGAACATTGTATATGACATGATTTGGGAGAGACACTGGAGTGTGTGAGTAATGTGTTGCTTGTTTTCTTGCGTGCTTGTTTGTTTTATTTAAAAATTTTTCCCCTGTTTGTTACAGTTGTTGCCATATAGATGATGTTTAGGCCATCGGGGATGGGTTTTATAAGTTGTATTTACAGCAGTAAATGTTTTTTCCATTTACTTTGTTTTGGCTTTCTTTCCCCATCTGTTTATTCCAAACATTGTCCCCCTTTAAGGACACAAAGACAGACCTCTGGTGGGCATTTCTACATAACATTGTTTTTTTTGTTTTGTTTTTTGCTGTAGAGTTCATCTGGGTGCATTGATCCAATATTTTAACATGTAGGGATAAGTAAATGAAGAAAGAAAATGTAGGGGTAGATAGGTTAGAGAGGGGGTAGACTATATCGGTGGATGGAGAAGTGGACTGTGGGTGGTTAACTAGACAAGTAGATAAGCAGATCCATGTGTTACAAACCACCATTGAAGATATATGTGGCACAATATTTCATGTAATCCTATGCCATCTACTGAACTGGTAAAACTTAAAGGGAAATTAAAGTGTCTGTTCACAAATGCCAGAAGTCTAGCAAGCAAAATGGAGGAGCTTGAGGTTCTAGTTCTAGAGTAACAGATGTTGTTGGTGTCACTGAGACATGGCTGGACTCCTTGCATGATTGGGCTATTAACCTTTTGTGGGGAAAACTATAAGGCTATCTTTAGGCATATGTACCAAAATGTTAATTTATTAATTCAAATACGAACTAATTCAAATACTTTTAGATTTTTTGTTTTTATTATTAGGATAAACGCTTAGAATTATTTCTGCTTATTATATGACTTTGATATGTTATTTTTTTTACCACTGCAGGCTATAAATCTTATTTTATGTTGTCCCATAGCTAGTAAGTTGACTCCATACTCACAGAAGAGGAGATTCTACTGCCCAATATCTCAATAGCACATTCCTCAGACGCTGCTTGTTTGGATGCATTGTGGCTGCAGAAGGATCGCACCCTATTGTTTTAAATAGGACGCCTGCTGCGTCTTATGGATCAAAAATCGACATGACAATTAATAGAATTGACCCGAAAGACGGATCCAAAAGATGCAAGAAAACACGCATCGGCGATCATTCGTCATTCGATCATTCACATGGACAGAACACACTGTGTGAACATACCCTTAATCAAACACTTAGAGATATAACATTACTACCACTGTCAGTCCTGTCCTTTTCTCTCTCTGCCTTTCTCCAACTTTCCCCTCTCCCTTCTCCAAAGACCTCTGTTGGCAGAATGTAACCTGTCAGTTCAGTGAGCTGATCCATCCAGATTTTAGTGAACAATTAGTTTAGGAAGAAGGGGGTGGAGGAAATGGCCACAATAAGAGTTGAAAGGGGTATTTTTGTCTAATTGGTAAAGTACAAAGTTTATTTTTTTATATTTGCTTGTACTATTGACTTATGTAATGCTTGTTAAACCTTTTTTATTATACAGAAAAAAAGAAGACAGGACATAGGATGACTTGTATGAATGGAGCTGTGCCAGGTTTCCAGCATGCTTTGAGCCAAAAAGATGTTGTGGCCCTGTTCTTGAGATGTATGAACAGTCGCGCTCCATACTTTGGTGCAATCTGCGCCTGCCCTGCCACTTTGTAATGCGCCAAAGAGGTGGAGGACTTCTAGGGGCGTGTCGCACCATATCGTAGGATTAGACACATTTACGAATGTCGGACGCCAAAAGTAGGTGCATAACTGTCAGAACAGCGAGACCTAGTTAAAAGTTGTCACACTGGAACTAGATTTGCCACTATGGCAAAGAAAATATCAATTATTTGTTAACTTATAAAAGTAAAATAATACAAACAAATTTATAATATTTATCAAACTATATAAAATTACATAATATAAAATAAATATTAAATTATATAATAAAAAATTAAGTTAAACAATATAAATTAATGAAACCAATACAGCATCCACCATAAATCCCGTTCTCAATTGGGTATTTACGGAGTTACTAATACTAATAGTATTATTAGTGATAACAAACAAATCACAGCAGGCTAGAAATAAAAGAAAAGACAAAAGAATGGCTTGTTAGTGAATAGAAACTGTGAAATGGTAGTGATTTTGCATGGTATACCACAAGTTTCAGCGAGACCTGTGGTGTGCCAGCTATTGCTTGTATGTTGAATAAAGACTGACCTACATTTTGATAAGTGAAAATGAACATAGTACAGTTAGAGATGGGCTAATTTCCCGAAATTCGGTTCGTTCACTTCACCGAATTTCTCGGCAAAAAATAACTTCGTTCCGAATTACTTCGGGACGAATCACGTTAAAAAACAGCTATTTCCAGGCTGCACAGAGCCTGCAGGGTGCTGTAGAACGTTGTGCCATGCTTAAATATGCAGAGGGAGCTTGGTTTGGTCTTCATACAATGTTGTGTTTTAGTATGACACGCAGATGACTCCGCCACTCTTAGAATCGCTTCACTCTAAAATTCCCTGGGCACTTAAGAGGGCAAAACTGACCAGAAAACTGAAGGTGGAATGTAGCCTGATAAAGTCATTGCAGCGACAGCTGGAAAAAAACAAGCTGAGGGCTCAGGTGGCAACATCAGTGACAGAGTGTGGAGGTGACGGCGGCAGCCACAGCAGCATGAGGTCAGAGAGTGGCACAATGACATTCTGGAGGTGGCAAAACAGGAGTAGGCCAAAGAGTGGCAAAATGACACAGTGTGGAGTTGACGGCATCAACAGCAGCAGCAGCAGCATGAGGTCAGACAGTGGCACAATGACATTCTGGAGGTGGCAAAAACAGGAGTAGGCCACAGAGTGGCACAATGACACAGTGTGTAGGTCACGGCAGCAGCCACAGCAGCAGCATGAGGTCAGACAGTGGCACAATGACAGAGTGTGTAGGTCACGGCATCAGCCACAGCAGCAGCATGAGGTCAGACAGTGGCACAATGACACAGTGTGTAGGTCATGGCAGCAGCCACAGCAGCAGCATGAGGTCAGACAGTGGCACAATGACACAGTGTGTAGGTCACGGCAGCAGCCACAGCAGCAGCATGAGGTCAGATAGTGGCACAATGACATTCTGGAGGTGGCAAAACCAGGAGTAGGCCACAGAGTGGGACAATGACACAGTGTGTAGGTCACGGCAGCAGCCACAGCAGCAGCATGAGGTCAGACAGTGGCACAATGACATTCTGGAGGTGGCAAAAACAGGAGTAGGCCACAGAGTGGGACAATGACACAGTGTGGAGGTCACGGCAGCAGCCACAGCAGCAGAATGAGGTCAGACAGTGGTACAATGACATTCTGGAGGTGGCAAAAACAGGAGTAGGCCACAGAGTGGGACAATGACACAGTGTGGAGGTCACGGCAGCAGCCACAGCAGCAGCATGAGGTCAGACAGTGGCACAATGACAGAGTGTGTAGGTCACGGCATCAGCCACAGCAGCATCATGAGGTCAGACAGTGGCACAATGACAGTGTGTAGGTCACGGCAGCAGCCACAGCAGCAGCATGAGGTCAGACAGTGGCACAATGACAGTGTGCAGGTCACGGCAGCAGCCACAGCAGCAGCATGAGGTCAGACAGTGGCACAATGACACAGTGTGTAGGTCACGGCAGCAGCCACAGCAGCAGGAGGTCAGACAGTGGCACAATGACATTCTGGAGGTGGCAAAAACAGGAGTAGGCCACAGAGTGGCACAATGACACAGTGTGGAGGTCACGGCAGCAGCCACAGCAGCAGCATGAGGTCAGACAGGGGCACAATGACATTCTGGAGGTGGCAAAAACTGGAGTAGGCCACAGAGTGGCACAATGACAGAGAGCGGAGGTGATGGCGGCAGCAGCATGAGGTCAGACAGTGGAACAATGACAGAGTGTGGAGGTGGGTGGCAATACCAGTCCCTGGTAAAGATGGTTGGTGGCAGATGGAGAAACTGTCAGCAGATGTGTGGCATCAGGCGGGTGGCGGCATCAGATTAGTGACTGAACACCCGCTCTGATGCCAAACTACTGGCCGGGCAGGACAGCTTCTCCACTGCAAACTCGGCAAGTTGCGGCCACACATCCAGTTTGGCTGCCCAGTAGTCCAGCGGATCTTCTAACTGGGGTGGCAGAGTGCTGTCCAAGTAGGCCACCACCTATTGGTTCAGGGTCTGCTCCAGGTCCTGCTGCTGCTGGCGACTGCCCTCCTCACTAGGCAGGTGAAGGAAGCTGCTCATCAGTGACTCCAGACTTAGGTTGCTGCTGATGGAGCTGGTACTGCTCCTACCCCCCCACCTTCCCCCAGCAGCCGCGGCTGTAGTACGTGAGCGCTGAAGAACCCCCCGGTCAGACCTGTCAGAGGAGGGACGATGCCGCACATAGGCAGCGGCCAACTGACTACGGAGGATTTCCTTATAGTATTTGATTTGTCCTCCCTCTCAATAGCTGGGAAAAAGGCTCCCATTTTGGACCAGTAGCGAGGGTCCAATAGGGTGGAGAGCCAGAAGTCATCCTTCTGCCGGATGCTGACTATTCGGCTGTCACTAGCCAGGCAAATCAGCATGCTGCGGGCCATCTGCACAAGTGACTCCGAGGGGCTCCCTGCCTCCATCTCCACTGTATACTGCCACGGTGCTTGTGGGTCATCTGCCTCGTCTTCCTCATCTCCATCTACCTCCTCCAGCTGCTCCTGCTCCTCCTCTCTTGTCACCTGGGTAGAAAATCCACTAATTTCACCAGACAATGCTTCTGCTCCAATGTCCTCCTCCTCCTTCTCCTCCATTTCAGTCCCCACCGGACTCATGTGGCCGCGAGATGTAGTCGCCACGTCTCCAGTCCCCTGCCCAGACAGATTTTTCAGCATCTGTTCCAGGACATGAAGCAGTGGAATGACGTTATTCATCCCGTAGTCCTGGCGACTGACAAATAATGTGGCCTCCTCGAATTGCCTCAACAAACGGCAGGTGTCACGCATGAGCTGCCACTGGCTGACATCAAAGTTACACAGGGGAGTACTCCTGTCCGCCTGGATCATCAAAAAATCGTTAATGGCCTTTCTCTGTTCACACAGTCGGTCCAACATGTGCAGGCTGGAATTCCAACGGGTGGAAACATTGCATATCAGAGTGTGTTGGGGGAGGCCGTTCTGCCGCTGCAACTCGAGGAGGGTGTTCCTGGCTTTGTAGGAATGGATGAAGTGCATGCACAGTTTACTGGCCATTTTCAGAATCTTCTGAAGATCGGTGGAAGACTTCAGAAACCTTTTCACAACCAGATTGAACACATGCGCCATGCAGAGCGCATGGACCATCCCTCCTCGGTGCAGCGCGGACACCATGTTCCTCCCATTGTCCGTCACCATGGTCCCGATTTGGGGCGGAGAAAGCCACACATCGATTTCTTGCTGCATGACGCGGAGCAGTTCCTCCCCTGTGTGACTTCGTTCGCTGAGGCAAGCCAGGTGTACAACTGCGTGACACCGCTGTGCCTTACACATGTGGTATAATGGAGCAGTACTTGTGGAGGCTGAGATGGTGGTGGTGGAGGAGGAGGAGGAGGAGGAGGAGGCGGACATTGGCGCAGGAGCCGCAGTTTGAAAACGTGGAGGAGAAAGCGGCGCTCCTGTCCAATTTGTTGGTATGCCCTGGGCCGGAAGCAACATTCACCCAGGGGGCCGTAAAGGACATGTACTGGCCCGGGAACCATAGTTACAGCTCCAGAGGTTGCGCGCTGCCATGCCCCTTTTGGAACAAACCGATAAGCTCAAAGGACTGGCCCACCTTCTGTTCTACATATTTATGAAGTGCTGGTACTGCCTTTTTGGAAAATAAATTACGGCTTGGAACTCTCCATCTCGGCTTGGCACAAGCCATTAGTTCTCTGAAAAGGGAGGGACTGCAGCACCAACAACTTGGACAGGAGTATGGTCAGCTGCTGCACCTTAGGATGGTTGGACGCATACTGTTGTCTCTTTGCAATCGCCTCGCTGAACGACTGCTGGCGCCAGGAGTAGCCGAGGAGCAGGATAATCTGACCGGGAGAAAAAGGTCAACGAAAACAGCTGCCTTCCTGCAGAGATGGTGGACCTTGACGGGCTGCAATTATGCGTGCCACTGGCCGCTGCGGGGGCAGGATGGACCACCACATCGAGCCACGTTTCTCCCGGGCCCAAACCGGATGATGACGCTGCATGTGTTGACGCAGGGCCGTGGTGCCAACGTTAGCTCCCTGGCCACGCTTCACTTTCTGCCACAGATTCTACATATACCCATATTCGGCTCCTCCGGTGTCTTAGCAAAGAACTGCTACACCGCCGAGTATCGGATTTTACCGCCAACACTGCCTCGCTGAGCCCCTGTGCCGCTACTTTCTTGGACCTGCGAAGCAGGTTTTTTACCCCGTGGCTGCTTGGCTCCCGACCTCACACTGCTGCTACCCTGCTGACTAAACGACCACACTACCCACTTGCTGGCTGCGCCGCTGCCTGACGCGCAACTGACGCCCTCTTCTCCTGACGATGATGAAGCTCTTGCCTCACCCGGCTCCCCAAGTGCGGTCGGCTACATCATCATCTATTTGTGTTTCATCGTCACTGCTGTCCTCACACGGTCTTGGTATGCAGAGGCTGACCCCTCACAACATGACCTCCCATGCCACTCTCCCCATCTATACTTTTCCGCCTACTGAAAGAAGCAGGGGATATTGGCCCCATTTCTTCACTGCCAAGTAGCTGCTGACTGCCCTCCTCAAATTGTTCATCCTCGCTAATAGTGGCGCTGAGGGCCCAGACCACATAGTAGATCTCTGGCTGAAGGAACCGGATGGGAAAGAGGCGGGTTGAGGACGGGTAGAGCCGCTGACCCGCTCCCGGGCCATGCCAACTAAAGGGGTTGTCTGACGTTCCCACCGGATCTTTGGCCCGGGGTTGTCAGATGTCATCTGGAGGAAGTGGATGACCTAGTCAACCACTCAAGAACCCTTGGGTTGCTAGTCATCACACGGCCGCTAGATGACAGCGGCAGTTGTGGCTCATCGAGTGACCCCTGCTGCGACGTCCCCTTGCTGTGCTGCGACCTGGGCCCGGAATGTTTGTGCCTCTGCCACTCGCAGGTGAAGAGCCGGCCACCTCTCTGTCTGACATACTGGGTTTTGTTTCTAAAATGTACAGACACTGTTTGATGAAGATATCTGTATAAAGATAAATACACACCCTGTATTTGACGCCAAATGAACCCAGTAACAAGCTTGGTAACCCTTGGATATAAATTGCGCTCCACAAATGGGCAGGAAAAATTGACTTGTATTGCCCTTTAAAAAATCTGTGTATTTACTGAATAAAAAGCACAAACAGGCTTAATTAACCTTCGGAAATATGAATTATTCTACAAAATTCTTCTGTGGCGGTAAAAAACAAAGTTTTTTTTACTGAGTACAACTGCAGAACAACGCTTAATTAACCCCTGGATGTAAATTGCGCCAAAAAAATTGAGCCACCACAAACGATTCGCTTTGTAGCTTGATACAATGCGGTGTTTTTTCCCCCACACAACAAGAGATAAAATTGTAATCAACCTTTGCTTGTGAATTAGGCTACAGTAAAAATTTATATATTTTGGCGGTGAAAATGACGGTTTCTTGGAGTCACCACAGCTGAAAAACAACGCTTAATTAACCCCGGGATGTAAATTGCCCCCAAAGAATTGAGCCACCACAAACTAGTAGCTTTGTAGCGTGTTACAATGGGGTGTTTTTTACGCCACACAACAAGAGATAAAATTGTAATTAACCTTTGCTTTTGAATTAGGCTACAGGAAAAATGTATATATTTTGGGGGTGAAAATGACGGTTTCTTGGAGTCGCCACAGCTGAAAAACAACGCTTAATTAACCCCTGGATGAAAATTTACGCCAAAGAATTGAGCCACCACAAACTACTAGCTTTGTAGCGTGTTAAAAATGCCGGTTTTTTACGCTACACAACAAAGTTTAAAATTGTAATTAACTTTTGCTTGTAAATTTTAGGCTACAGGAAAAATGTATATATATTTTGGCGGTGAAAATGGCGGTTTCTTGGAGTCACCACAGCTGAAAAACAACGCTTAATTAACCCCGGGATGTAAATTGCGCCAAAGAATTGAGCAGCCAAAAATTAAGTGGTATTTGTATTGTAAAAATGCTGTTTCTTTAAATAAAATACAACAGGAACTGGCTAAAATCCCCCTTGGATATTCAATGTGCTGTGAGCAGATAGGATTATAAATGTAAAATGCAGCTGCAGTGGACGCACAAATGGATTTCAGAAACCAAAACCCAAAAAATCAGAAATAGAACGTTAAGAGAAGCAGTCTCTGAGTCAAGCTGAGACACCCCACAAAAATCGTTGTATAAAAATCAGTTCTTCAGTAAGAGCTATCAGCCGCAGCAGCACCTTCCCTAGTCAGTACAGTGAGAGGAGTGTGAGCTCCCAGCGTCGCGCCCGGACTTATATAGTGCGGTGACGTCACAGAATCCCGCCGGTCTCTGATTGGCTTCATCTCATCACATGTCATGCAGGCTATGCCCTTCTTCCTCCCAGAGTTCTTTGCCCCATGTAACGCCATGTGCTCGCAGCCATTTTATCAATGAAAAGCACGCTTCGTTCATCCGAAGTACCCCAAACTTCGACTTCGTTCAGAACCGAAGTTTTCCTGAAATTCTAAATGAAGTCCACTTCGTTAGAATCAATTCGCCCATCTCTAATGATAAACATCCCTAAAAAGACCTCATATTGAAAACTACATCCCTTAAGGAATATATCAGGGGGTGCAGTGAGGATATCGACCCCACAGGTGTTTCACAATTTTATTTAGCGTTGGGCTGTGAAAATGAAAAAACATTTTTTTCCAACAATCTCCAATTTTAGCTGAAATGTTTCATTTCAGGAAAAAAGCACCCCCAATTCTGTTATACAATTTATTTCAAGTTTGGTAGTACCCCATATATGGGTTTAAACTGTTGTTTGGGCACATAGCAAGGCGGAAAAGGGAGGGAGCACTATTTGGCTTTGGACCTCAGATTTCGGTGAGTGCCATGTCGCATTTGCAAAGCCCCCAAAGTACCAGAACAGGTGAAAACTCATTTTGGATTCAACACCCTTCATGGGTCTCATCTAGGGGTTTATTGTGCATTTTGAGCACACAAGTAGTTTTTTTAGCATAGGGCCATGAAAATGGGGGGGAAAAAGGCAGGTATTTTGAACAAAATACAGCAATCATGGCAGTGTTTTTTTTTTGTTTTTTTTAACAGCGGTCACAGTATAAATGACTTGCTAGCTTTACTCAGCAGATCGATACTATTACAGTGATACCCAATTTGTATTTTTTTTATTGTTTTACCGCTTTTACACAATACAAACACTTTTATTCAAAAAGGAAAACATGTTTTGCATTGCCATAGTCTGAGAGCCATAACTATTTTTATGTGTATGGAGATGTGTAGGGGATTTTTTTTGTGGGATGAGTTTATGTTTTTATTGGTATCGTTTTTGGGGAACAAGGTTTTTTGATCAGTTTTAAATCCATTTTTTGGAAGGCAGGGTGAATAAAAAATACTGCAATCCTAGTAGTATTTTTTAATTTTATTTTTAACAAGGCTCACAGTGCATATAAATGACAAGTTAGTTTTACTCTCTGGGTCGAGATGATTACGGCGATGCCCAATTTATATAGTTTTTTTTTCTGTTGAAGCACTTTAAAAAAAAGTGTTTTTATTGTGTAAAACAATATTTATGCATCACGGTCTTCTGATAGCCATAACTTTTTTATTTTCCTGTATACAGAAAATAACTTTTTTTGTGGGATGAACTGATGTTTTAATTGGTACAACTTTTGATTGCTTTTTATTCCATTTTAGGTGCTGCGGGATGAACATAAATCGCAATTCTGTGTCTTTTTTTTTTTTTGTAACTCAACATGCGAGTTAATGAACATGACAGATTTATAAGACAGATTGTTAGGCATGTGGCGATACCAAATATGATCACCTTATTTATTTTTTATCTTTTTTGGGAGTGATTGGCATTTTTAAAGGAGAAAATTGTGGTGTATGTGTTTTTATTTTATTTTTCATGTTCGTGTTTTACTTTTTTTTTTTTTTTTTTTTTACTTTTTCACCTTTATTTTTCATGGTGACTGTCACAGACAGCTTTAGTAAAGCTGTCAGAGGTCCATCAGGTACGGACACATCAGTGGAGCAGCACTGATTACAGGCAGAAGGAGCTTACTTAGTGCCGCTGGTGATAAGGGCAGCGGTAATATACCGCTGGTACCATGTCGTTATCATGCAGGGCATGCTTGTGAGCCCGCATGAAGTGCAGGACATACTGGTATGTCCATTTACAGAAACGCACTTCACACTAGGATGTACCGGTTAAAGCTATTTAGAACTGACCTGTCAACTCCAGGTTCATACTCCATGTCACCCATAGAGTCTTGTGACATTGATAATAAATTACTCCTATGTAGAACTTGATGCTACAGGTAGCATCAGGGGTATTGGCTCTATTTTTCTGTAATAGAAAAAAGTTAAAATGACAGGAAAGCAAAATATTAAAAAATTGTGCTATTTTCCAATGACTTATAGATTTAAATAGCAATATAACACTCAAAGATCTAAATAGATCAAGCAATCTGGATAAAAATGTGCTGCCTTAAGAAGAGCATCAAGAGAGCTTGTATATTTTTTTTACAGTTTTCAGATTTGCTTTAGAAACAAGCATATGCTGCAAAAAATGAAAACAAAATATGGTGAATGACAAATATGTGTAGCTGAATGCCTAGAGATGAAATTGCCTTAAAACAATGTTTTTCAAAAGGGTTTTGTAATCTGAATAATGAATTTGTTAGCGGTATGAAGAAATTTGTTACACTGGTAAAGAATTGACACAAGATGGACATTTTAATTAGATAATGGTAGTAAAAAGCTAAGAAAAAACAATCCCAAGTTAAAAGTGATTCTTAGAAAACTATACTCACAAAATTCAACTGAGTTTTTTTCCATCGATACATTGAACATCATACATACATTATCTGTTTGTGTGTCTTTCTGCGATAGCATTGTACCATGATAGTCCTCAATGAAATAGTATCATCCTTGAGAAACCTAATTTACCTTAAAATCTTGCAGGTTAGTTCCTTTTTTAGCTAGTAAGTCCCTTTTTGTCCTTTTCAGCTAGTTTTCAATAGATCTTGCTAAAAAATATTAAATCTATGCTACTTATTAGTGGCATAGCAAAGTGACGGAGGAGGTAGTTATGCAGCAATGTTTTTAGACTCCAAAAGTGTTGGCAAGACTCAAAAGCTGTGCCCATATCATCTGCAGTGGGAGTTTGGTGTCCGGTACTGCTGGGCTCCTGCTGTTGTACTGTCCAGGAACAGAAATAGCTCTAATCCTGGCCATTTAACCCTTTAGATGCCGCAGTCAGTAGTCTCTGCAGAATCTAGATGGTGGACAAAGAGAGCAGGTGGGGTCCCTTGTGGGGAGCCTCTGGTTGACATGATACCAGAGGCTAAATAATGACCTCCTTGGTCTGCGATATGCAGGAACCTATTTGAGTATTTTATTGATATGCCTTATTAAAGTGATTAAGCAACTTTAAAAAAGAAAAAAAAATACAAATTGAATAAATGTGAATAAATAAAAAAGTAAAACAGAAAAAAAGCAAACCCCTGATTCCCCAACAAAAAACAAAAAAAATTTGTGTGGAAAAGAGGGTAACCATTATGAGTGTTGCTGCATCCATAACAATCCAGTCTATAAAATTCTGTTATGGTTTTCTTAAAAACCATGCCAGAATTCCTTTATTTTCCATCTAGGCTAACAAAAAAACAAAAGCAAGAGTGATGAAAAACTCTATTATAACATGATGCCAATGAAAACACAAGTAAAAATCCCTCACACTGCTCCATTGACAAAAAAGTTCTGGCTTTTAGAATTTTTGTGAATGAAGTTATGATTTTTTTAAATGGTTTTGTGCCCCAGGGTTCCCGCATTTAACGTACCCATGTCAAAGTCCGTAGGGGTTCCCGCAAATTGGTATGGGTAGTCGGGCGATCTTGGTGTCACAGGGGGCGCCAAGATCAGGAAATAAAAACCGGCGGTATATTACCGTGGCATCTGCCGCATCCCCCCCGGCCGAGTCACTATGCTACGGTTTAATTTTCGTAGCATAATTCACAGAAAAAGGATTAATTACAATTTATTCTTTGTTTTTAGCGTAGAAAACCGCCATTGTAACACGCTCAAAAGTCGTAGTTTGGGTTGTAATTGTTTGGCCAATTTCACCCAGGGGTTAATTAAGGTTGTTTTTCTGCTGTGGTGACCCAAGAAACCTCTTTTTCACCGCCAAAAATAAAATTTTCCCCGTAGCAAAATTCACAAGCGAAGCTTTTTTACATTTTTTCCTTGTTGTGTAGCGAAAAAATCGCCATTGAACCCTAAAAAGCTAGTAGTTTGGGGTGCTCAATTCTTTTGCGAAAATTTACATCGGGTTTTAAAAAAGGTTTTTTTTTCTGTTGGTGACTCCAAGAACCGTTTTTTTCACCCCCAAAAAAAATAAAATTTTCCCCTATAGCTTTAATTCACAAGCGAAGGTTAATTCCCAATTTGTTTTTGTTGTGTAGGTAGAAAACCCACTGAAACACGCTACAAAAGTGTAGTTGTGGTTGTAAATTGTTTGGGCGAAATTTTACCCGGGGTTAATTGGGTTTTTTTTTGCTGTGGGACCAAGAAATGTCTTTTTCCCGCCAAGAAATAAAATTTTTCCCTGTTCATTTTTTCACAAGGGGGGGAAATTACAATTTGTTCTCTTGTTGGTAGTGTGAAAACACGCCATTGAAAATGTACAAGGCTAGTAGTTTGTGGTGCTCAATTTTTTGCGCAATTTACATCCAGGGGTTAATTAAGGTAGTTTTTTCTGCTGGTTGACTCCAAAAAACCCCAATTTTTTCTGCCAAAAAAAAAATTTTTTTGTGAAAATTTCCCAAAAGGAAGGTTTAATTAAAAATTTTTTTCTCTTGTTGGTAGCGTAGAAACACGCCATTGTAACACGCTACAAAGTTGTTTGGTTGTAATTTGTTTGGCGCAATTTACTCCGGGGGTTTAAATTAAAAGCTTTGTTTTTCTGCTTTTTGGTACAACAAAAAACGTTTTTTCCCGCCAAAAAATAAATTTTTGCTGAGCCTAATTCAAAGCGAAGGTTATTACAATTTTTTTCTTTTTTGTGTAGCGTAGAAAAACACGCCTTGTAACCCCTTAAAAAGTGTGTTTTTGGTTGTCGTTCTTTTGGCAATTTCACCCGGGGGTTAAATTAAATGTTGTTCTGCGTTGACTCAGTAAAAGAACTTTGTTTTTACCCCACAGAAAAATTCTGTACTAATTCATACCCGAAAGGTTAATTAACCCTGTTTGGCTTTTATTTCAGTAAAACAGAGTTTTTAAACGGCACATAAAGTCAATTTTTCCTCCCCATTTTTTTAGAGGCTTTTTATTAAAAGGGTTACCCAAGCTTCTTGTGGGTTTTCATTTGGAGTCAAATAGGGTGTGTATTTATCTATACGATTTTTTCATCAAACGTTATTCAACAGTGTACTTTTTAGAAAAACAGTTTGTCAGACGAGAGGGGTGGCGGTCTTCCCCTGCGAGTGGCAGAGGCACAAACATTCCCCAGGCCCAGGTCGGAACGCAAGGGGGACGTGGCGCGGAGTACTGGGGGCCATCTAGGGCGTGGCTGACTGCAAAAAAGGGTTTTTGTTTGGGTTGACTAGGTCATCCATTTCCTCCCAGATGACATTGAAACCCAGCCAGAGTCGGTGGAAACGTCGAAAAACCCCTTAGTTGGCAGGGCCCGGGAGCGGGTAGCGGCCCTCACCAGTCCTAATCCCCCCCTGTACATGGGTTTCCCCTCAGCCAGAGATTACTATGTGGTCGGGCTCAGCCCCACTATATAGCGAGGTGAACAATTTAAAGGAGGGCAGTCAGAGTACTTGGCGCGAAAATTTTGGGGCCAATTTTCCCTGTTCTTGCAGTAGGCGGCAAAGTATAGATGTGGAGAGGGGCATGGGGGTCATGTTGTGGGGGGGCGCCCTGATCCCAAGACCGGTGTGGGAAACAGCGTGAGAAAAACACAAATAGATGATGATGTGCGCCCCGCATTTGGGGAGCCGGGTGAGGAAAGGGGGCTTCATCTCGTCAGGAGAGAGGGTTCAGTTTGCGGGGTCAGGCAGCGTCGCAGCCAGCAAGTGGGTGTGGGGCCCCGTGAGTCAGGGGTGCAGCAGTGTGAGTTGGGGGAGCCAAGCGGCACGGGGTAAAAAACCCGCTTGCGGTCCAAGAAAGTGGGCCAGGGGCTAAGCAAAACCCAGCGGCGGGGAAGTCATCAGTTGGAGCGTTGGCGGTAAAATCCGATACTCGGCGGGTTTTGTGGCATTTTTTTGCTAAGACCCCGGAGGACCCAAAATTTGGGTTTATGAAAAAATCTGGGGGCAGAAAGTGAAGCGTGGCCAGGGAGCTAACGTTGGCCCCGGCCTGGTAAACATGCAGGTCCCCAATTGGGACCCGGGAAACTTTTGGCTCAGTGTGGTGGTCCACCCTGCCCGCCGCAGCAACAGTAGCGCGCGGCAGTGGCACGCTGCCATTGCAGCCATCAAGGCCCCTCCACCTCTAAAAAAAGGGGAGTGTTTCTCTTTGACTACTCCGGTCCAGTGTCTGTCCTGCTACCTGGGCCCGCAGTCTTTCAGCGAGGCGATTGAAAAGAGACAACCGTCTGCGTCCCACCCTAAGGTGCAGCGGTGACCAGTCCTGCCCAAAGTTGTTGGTACTTGCCCCTCCCTTTAAAAATGGTGGATCTGCAGTTTTCAGAGAACTTGGCTTTGTCCCGAGCCGAGATGGAGAGTTCCAAGCCGTCGCTTTCCCCTCACGTTGTCAAACTGCGGCTCTGCGAAATGTCCCCCTCCTCCCCTCCACCACCCCCAATCTCAGCCCCCCACAAGTACGCTCCATCATCCACTGAGTAGGGCACGGGGGTTTTTACGCAGTTTCACACTCACACGGGGAGGGAACTGCTTGCCTCATGCGAAGAAATCGATGTGTGGCTTTTTCCGGCCAACTGCAAACGGAACATTTTTGCGGACAATGGGAGGAACATGGTTCCGCGCTGCACGGGAGGGATGGTCCATGCCCCCTGCAGGCCCATGTGTTCAATCGGGTTGTGAAAAGGGTTTCCCTGAAGTCTTCCACGTTTTCAGAAGATTCTGAAAATGGCCAGGAAAAATGTGCATGCACTTCATCCATTCTACAAAAGCGGAACAACCCCCTGGGTTTGCAGCGGCCAGAACGGCCTCCCCAACCACTTGATATGAAGTTTCCCCCTGCGGGGATTCAGCCTCCATGTTGGACCGAGTTGAACAAAAGAAAGGCCTTTTAAAGATTTTTTGATGTTCCAGGCGGACAGGAGTACTCCCCGGGTAACTTTGATTTCAGCCGTGGCGCTCATGCGTGACACTGCCTTTTTTTGAGGTCATTGAGGAGGCCCTTTTTTTGTCAGTCCCCGGGGATACGGGTTTTATCCTTTCCCATGCTTCATGCCCGGGGAAAAAGGCTAAAAAATTTTCTGGGCAGGGGCTGGGGACGTGGCGATACATCTCGCGGCCCACAGAGTCCAGTGGGGCTGAAATGGGGGAGGAGGAGGCATTGGGCAAAGATTGTCTGGTGAAATTAGGGGATTTTCTACCAGGTACAAGAGAGGAGGAGCAGCTGGAGGAGGTAGAGGAGAGGGGAAAAGACGAGGCAGATGACCCGAAAGCACCCTGGCAGTATACAGTGGGATGGAGGCAGGGAGCCCCCCGGATCACTTGTGCAGTGGCCCCCGCATGCTGATTTGCCCGGCTATGACAGGCGAATGTCAGCATCCCGGAGAGGGATGACTTTTTGGCTCCCCACCCTATTGGACCCTCGTACCGGTCAAAAGGGAGCCTTTTTTCCCCGTATTAAGAGGGGGACAAGTAAATACTATAGGGAAATCCTCCCTAGTCGTTGGCGCTGCCCTTTTGGGATCGTCCCTCCCCGAAGGGGTTTACCCGGGGGTTCTTCAGGGTTACGTCTACTGCCCCGGCTGTGGGGGGGGGGGGGGGTGGAGCAGTACCGCTCCTCGCAGCAACCCAAAATTGGGTCACTGATGAGAGTTCCCTTACCGCCAGTGAGGAGTGCAGTGCCAGCAGCAGCGGACTGGGCAGACCCCGAAACCAACGGTGGGGTCTACTTTGGACAGCACTCTGCCCCCCCAGTTAGAAGATTGTGGTATGGGCAGCCAAATGTTGTGGCCGCAAACTTGCGAGTTTTCAGTGGGAGAAGTGTCTGCCCGGCCAGTGTGTGGCATCAGAGCGGGGGTTCAGTTGTGGCGGGGCTCGTTTTCCCAAAGGAGAACCCGTTGTCCAAAGGAATATGGAACGATGACCTTTGTCAAGATGATCAGGGTGGAACGGCCGGGATTTCCCCACACCCTGCCTTGGCGTCAGACTAAATCCCCATGAGCCCCACCCAAACTGTGAGAAATGGTCTGGGTTCAAAATACCCGCCCCAGCCACTTTCTGAGCGCCACCCCCCCTGATGCCCACTCGCTGACGTTTCTCTCTGCCACCAACCCCTCTTTACGGGACTGGTATTTCCCCCCACCCCCACCTGTGTCTTGTGCCACTGTTGGCCCCCATGCTGTGTGTGGCTGCTGCCGTGCCTCCCCTGTGTCTTGTGCCTTCTGCCCTTGCTGGTTGCTCTGCCCCCATTTACTCCCTTCTGTTTTTGTGCCCTCTGTGGCCCTCCCGTTTTTCCCCCTCGTGTCATTGCCCTGTCTGCCTCTGCTGGCCCTGCCCTCCTCTCTGTTCCTTGTGCCTCCCGTGGCCTCTCTGTTTTGGGCCCCTCCAGTGTCTTGTGCCACGGTTTTTGACCTTGTGCTGCTTGCCGTGCCTCCTGTGTCTTGTGCCCTGTCTGACCTCTGCTGCTTGTGTGGCTGCTCCGGGGCCTCCCCTTGTCTTTGGCCTGTCTGCCCTTTTTGGGGTGGCCGGCTGCCCTGCCTACCTGTGTTTTTGTGCCCTCTGTTTGGGCCTCTCTTTTTTTGGGCCACTCTAAATGTCTTGTGCCACTTTGACCCCATTTCTGTGCTTTCGGATTCCACTCCACCTTGTCATTGTGCCACTTCTTTGGCCCCATCCGTTTTTGCCACCTCCCGAATGTCATTTTTTGGGCCCCTGTTGACCTCATGCTGCTGCGCCCTTACCTACCCTTTTCATTGTCCACTTGTGGCCTACTCTTTTTTGCACCTCCAGAATGTCTTGGCCCTTTTGACCTTTTGGGGGTTGGGGCTGCCTTGAAATTAAAACTGTGTCATTGTGCCACGTTGACCTCATGCTGCTGCTGTGGCTGCTTTTCCGTGACCCACACCTTTTGTCTTGGGGGCATTCTAATCATCTGGGTGGTGCTGCCTGACCTAAACTGTGTCTTTTTGCCCCCTTTGGCCTACTCCCCTTTTTTGAAACCTCCCTTTTAAATTTTGCCCCTGTTGCCCCTTCTGCTGCTGTGTTTTGCCCTAATCACACTTGTCATTGTGCCATGCTCTCTTTTTCCCCGTTTTTGTGGCTGCTGCCCTGACTAAACACTGTTCATTGGCACTCTGGGCTCTCTGTTTTTTTCCCCTCCCGAAAGTTTTTGTGCACTGTCTGTCTCATGCTGCTGCTTTCTGCTGTTTGGCCGTCAACCCCCCACGTGTTTGTGCCCTTTTTTGGCCCACTCCTTTGTTTTTGCCACTTCCAGAATTTTTCATTGTCCAAAGGTTGACCTCATGCTGCTGCTGCCCTGACCCCACACACTGTGGGTTTTTTCCCCCTCTGTGGTACTCCGTTTTTGCACCTCAGAATGTCTTTTTGCCACTGTCTGCTCACTGCTGGATGTGGGGGTTTCCCCCGTGACCTCAACTCTGTTTTTGTCCCCATGTCTGCCCCAAAGCTGGCTG
Organism: Phyllomedusa bahiana; assembly: GCA_025379985.1. NCBI lineage: Eukaryota > Metazoa > Chordata > Amphibia > Anura > Hylidae > Phyllomedusa > Phyllomedusa bahiana. The sequence goes on from JAODAL010001626.1 coordinate 197,172, forward strand.
TGCTGTGCCGTGACCTACACACTGTTTCTTTGTCCCACTTGTGGCCCACTCCTGTTTTTGTACCCCCAGAATGTCATTGTGCCCCTGTTGACCCATGTGTGTGTGGCTGGCCCTGACCCAAAACCCCTCTGTCATTGTGCCCTGTCGGGCCCCATGCTGCTTGTGGGTGTGCCGTGCCCCACCACTGTGTTCATTGTCCAATGTCACCTTGTACTGTGTCTGTGCCGTGGGCCCCCATCGCTTGGACGGTGACCTCAGCTTTTTGCTGTGTGCCCGTGCCGTGGGACCTTTTAAAACCCCTGTCTTGTGCCACTGTCTGACCTCTGCTATGCTGTGGTGCTGCCGTGACCTCACACCGGTATCATTTTTGTCCCCCTCTGTGGCCTATCCTGTTTTTGCCCCTCCCGAAAGTATTGTGCCATGTCTGACCTGTGCTGCTGCTGCCGGACTACACACTGTGTCATTGTGACTGTTGACCTTATGTGTGTGCTGTGCCCCACAACTGTGTCTTGTGCCCCTGTTGATCATGCTGCTGCTGTGGTGCTGCCGTGACCCACACATCAGTCATTTTTCCACTGTCTGACCTCATGTGCTGCTGTGGGTGCTGCCCATGAATACCACTGTTATTGTGCCACTCTGTGGGCCTATCCTTTTTTTTTCCCCCTCTTGAATTCATTTTGCCCACTGTCTGCCTCTGTGTGTGCTGTTGATTCCGTCAACTCCATCTTTGTCATTGTGCCACTCTTTGGCCCCTCCTGTTTTTTCCACCCCCCAGAAATTTTATTGTGCCCCTCTTGACCTTTTTGTGCTGTGGCTGCCCCGTCCTCCAACTCTGTCACTATTTTTGCCACCCAGCCCCCCGTTGTTTTTTTCCCGCTGTCGCTGCCATGACTTTATCAGGCTACATTCCCCCTTTAGTTTTTTGGTAGTTTTGCCTCTTAAGTGCCGGGAATTTTATGTGAAGGAGTCTAAGGCGGCGGCAGTCAGGTGGTGTCTTCTAAAAACAACATTGTATGAAGACCAAACAAGTCCCTTGGATATTTAAGCTGGCAAAACGTTTAAGCATCTGAAGGCTTGTGCGCCCGGGAAAAAAGCTGTTTTTTTTGTGATTCTCCAAAAATAATTTGGAACGAAGTTTTTTTTTGTCGGGGGAAAATTTGGGAAAGTGGCGAACCCAATTTTGGAAATTTTGCCCATCTCTATTCATTTTTTAATTTTTCCAAAAAAACAAGGACTTTTTGGACCAAAATGTATTACTAACTTAAAACACAATGTGTCACGAGAAAACAATCTCTGAATCATTTGGATAGGTAAAAGTGTCAAAATGCTATTCTCACATAAAGTGACACATGTCAGATTTTAAAACCATGGCTCTGTCAGGAAGGTCAAAACTGGCTCCGGTGGTAAGGGGTTAAGGAGGAGCATGTAAAAAGAGGTCTGGTCTGGAAAAGTGGGGGTATGGTCTGTAAAACACGTATAACACGCAAAACATTATACTGTATGTACATATGAATGAATTGGTGGCCAAGAATAGTGCCAGGCATAGCAGCAATCATAATTTGTATACAGTTATAGTAAAGTACCAAAGAGAATTAGCCAATACATATCTCCCTCTCCGTAAAGAAAACACTGAGCAGCTGGCACACAGCAGACGTTGTCTCCAAAACTAGCATTGTGTAAAAGAAAATGCAGACGTTTGTTAAAAAAAATAAAAAAGAATGCAGGTGTATTTTTTCTAGGCACCAAAGACTATTAAGTAAAGACACACAAAGCATGGTTACTGACAAGTCTGTTCTTCTCTGGGAAAATTGGTTAGTGTGAATCATGACTCGATGCAATCAACTTGCAGAAAACCACAGAAGACATTTTATACAAACACATGAAGCTGGAAAAGACTACAGGATGATGGGAAAACACTGCTAAAGACCTGGGTATACATCAATCCATGGTTAGATAAGTTGTCAGCAAATGGAGAAAATTCAGGACTATTGTGACTCTCCCTAGGAGCGGGCATTCTATTAAGATTACTCCAACAGCACAATGGGTAATTGTGAAACAGGTAAGATGAGAAAATAATGGAACTGTCGAATATAAATGTACAATGCTATGTCGGGAGAAAACTGCATGTCAATATAAAATCCTCATCCGCTCATTCAGCGGTAAAGCAGAGTAGATGGAGCATCATGGACTGGTCCTACTTTGCCTCATTGCTTTGTGTTCATTGAGATGATTAATTTGAAGGTTTATCGGAGTATTTTATATGAGAATATAAGGAGACCAGTCCATACGCTGAAGCTGAAGAGATGTTAGGTGAAATACAAGTAAAATAACTAAAGCAAGGTGGAAAAAGATAAAGAGTGCTTTGGAATAGCCAAGTCAGAGTCCACAGGAAGGGGTTTTTTTTTTACTTTTATTTATCTTATGATAAACAAAAGCACCTCTTGATTTCTTATGAATACTTAAAAAACTTGTGGCATGTTCTATAACAGTGACAAGCATTGAAGAAAATTTCTAACATATAGCATCCCACAGACCAGAGAGGGGCTCAGTGTCCCACCATGTAGCTTCTTACCTGTGGATCTAAGCTATTCACGTGCAGCAGAATTTCTGTGGAGAGTCCAAATAAATTCTGCTGTTGTCTACAGATAATTTCATAGAACACAAGAGATAGGTGGATATAGCTATAAACAACGTTTCATTTATTGCACTATACTAGTAACAATTAAAAAGCTCATCCCGAGCAGGTACTTGAGTTACAGTAGCGTTATGCGTGTGGGCAACAATGTCCTGGAAAGTCCATGAGTGGTATCGGTGTGCCGTGCTCCAGCATAGCGTCTCCATCTCGGAGTTGGCTGGCAGACAGGCGGGGCAAGAGAATGCACGTACGACGTTTCGGGGAACTCCTCCCCCTTTCTCAAGAACAGGTGTTTCAGGGAACTCCTCCCCCTTTCTCAAGCACAGGTGTGCTTGAGAAAGGGGGAGGAGTTCCCCGAAACATCGTACGTGCATTCTCTTGCCCCGCCTGTCCGCCAGCCAACTCCGAGATGGAGATGCTATGCCGGAGCACGGCCCACCGATACCACTAATGGACTTTCCAGGACATTGTTGCCCAAACGCATAATGCTACTGTAACGCAAGTACCTGCCCGGGATGAGCTTTTTAATTGTTACTAGTATAGTGCAATAAATAAAACGTTGTTTATAGCTATATCCACCTATCTCTTGTGTTCTATGAAGTATGTTTGGAGATTGAGGAACTCCATTAATAGGTGATACGTGGTGCAACTGCATATATTTATAACTACTAGAATCTTGTGAAGATGTCTACAGATAATTTTGCAACAGCAAATCTGTTTTGAATTCTATGAAGTTTTTTGCCTAGACAAAGAGCATAGACTAAGGCAAATAACACTGTAGTCTCCTCCCTGGTATTCCCTATGGCAATGCATTTCCAGTCCTCCGGTCACTTTGGAACAGCCAGCTTCTAACGATACAGTTGCACCTCATGTGATTGCTACAGCCTTGTGACTGGGAGTGATATGGATGTGATGGGAAGACCACAGGGCTGGAGATAAGTGGCCACAGGAATGCTGGAGGAGTTGATTATAGCATTTTTTTTTCTTTTTCACACTTTTTATCTCTGCAGGAAAATCTGCAAACAAATCTGCACGATATCATGCATATCTGCTGTTGTAGTTTACCCTACGGAGAACAGTAGAATTGCAGGGGACTTTCCACAGCAATACCACTACATGTGCACATAACCTATGTGTTGGTGGTGGATTTTCTTTAATTCATTAATTCTACTACATACCATGAGGAACAGAAATCAAGCTAATTTGAATATAATTAAGTGTAAAGGGAGGCAGCATAATCTAGCAAGCTGTAGGGTTCTTAAAAATGAATCCTATTAATACTGTACAATAATAAAACTGATACATGTTGTATATGTTTTTGCAACTTCCACAGAGGTTATTTCCAAATAACGTTTATGTATAATTTTTATGTGCAACCTATAAAGTGTAAAATTGTCAGTACTAAAGAAACCATCTTTGTGGTTTTAAAAGCTGACTTATGACAACACCTATGTATAACAGTTATGTTTCTTCTATAAAATGGTCACAAATGGCAAAGAGCAGAGAATACTGGATGATAAATACAGTAAAGGAGCAAAGGATACATACAGCATTAAATACAAATACCACTATGAGCAAACACTACAAGAACAGGTCTGTAGACAAAATAAATCTGGGAAATGGAAAAGAGATGTATTGAAGTAGATTGGGGCTTAGATTAAACAGTCTTTTACTTAGAACGATCTACTTTGTTGAAAGTTATACTTTGAGAGTTCCTTTATGGTTGTTGCTATTACATCCATTGTTGAAAAGAATTGCAATTTTTTTAGTGAACAAGTTGTAAATGTTTGAGTAGAAGTAGAAAGAGTGAAAAGTTTGCTTTGACTACTGTAAAACTAGAATGACACCAGTCTGCTATAACTAGTGGGGACACAATTATTACTAGTAGAGGGAAGGAGGGACACTGCAAAAAATGTGTCCCAACTAGTCACAGCAGTCCCCACTTTCCCCAGCAGTCATATCAGGTTTTCCACTTCCCTAGTGGTTCCACTGGTGCCACTCTAGTTCCACAATAGTCAACCTTAGGTTGGTGACACTTAGATATAGTAGTACAGCTGCTGTAGCAGCTAATCCGGGCTGGATTTTCACTGGAGTAGTCAAAGTGTAGGGTGAAATGACTACTCCCACGTATGCAGGCCAGGTTTTGCCTGGCCTGTATAAGCCAGGAGGTTCATGTTAGCTGGGGGTGTTGCCTCCAATCTGGAGTTGCACTCAACTGTGCATAAGGTTTGGTGTACCTGTTTTGTCATATAGTCTGCGATAGAGCCATTCTCCTCATCCTGGTAAACGTGAACCACGGAAGGGACTGTGAGCCGATTTGGTTTTTCACATGGAATGTATATTTGTTTTGTTGGTCTACTGAAATTAAGCTACTTTCGTTGCTTATGCTGCTTTCACCAAAGAAAGCCATTATTTGGACTACTAAAGGAGTCACCATTAGAGCTTGTCACCACACAGCCACATTTTCCCATTAGCCTCAGCAACCCATCATGTCACTAGTAGTCAAAGAACACACCCACACTTCTCCAGCCTGATGACTGCTTTGTCTGATGAACCGCGTTACATTCAGCTATTTCAATAAATGAATTCTATTTAAGCAATCAGAACTCGGTCCGGGTACAGCTTTAGTGTAATTATTTGATTGGGACCGTTGAAATGACCAAAGAGCTTGAGGACCTGGAACGCAGTTTGACCTCAGTTTTTAAGTTAGTTGTGGCTCACACAACTTTCGAAGATGAGCACTTTATGCATTGTTTATTTTAATATTCAGTTACATACCTGCCTTATGAAGCATTTCTGCCTTTTTCTCTTTAGATTTCTACACTCCGTAGAGTTCCCCAGTAGTCAGAGTATGTCGTTCAGTGTCTCTGGTGTTTATAATATCCTCCAATTTCACATCTCCAGTAGGGATGAGCGATATAATCACCAAAAGTTGAAATCGGCACAGTTTTTAGGCTTATCGGAAATTTCCGATGACGCGATAGTTGAGGTGACAATCTTACAGATAATCTATTACTATCGCACCATTTTCAGCGTTTCCTGTCATTTTGGTGGCAAGCCAATCAGCTCCGAGGATAGAGGGGGGTGAAGAGGATGTACAACGTCACCACTTTGCGGTGTAGATCTCGTTGGCTGCAAAAATCACGTGACCTCGTTTTATCTATGCAACTGCATTTCCTGTTTGAAAGGCATTTGAAAGGAAGATATTTTGCAGCTCAGTGTGTTCTGTGAACCTTAATTGAAAAAGTATTGCTTTTTACCACATTTTTGGCCAGCAGACCTCTGATAGGAGTTGAAAATGTACCTGTGTTTTCAGCTCTATTGCAATCACTGTGTGTCAGTGTTCCCAAAAACCGGCATAACTTATCCCTATAACTTTTAAATAGTTTTATTGAAGTCCGTGTGTCTGTTTGCCACAAAGAGCTCAGTTGTACGCATATTGTGTTATACATATTTGATAGTAAATTACGCCTGCAGTCAGTGGTGCGAAGGCTGCCATATTAATCCATATAACATTTAAATACTCTTATTGCAGTCTGTGCGTCTGTTTGCCGCAAAGAGTTCAGTGGTATGCATATTGTGTTATACATATTTGAAAGTAAATTACGCCTGTAGTCAGTGGTGCGAAGGTCGCCATATTAATCCATATAACTAGAGATGGGCGAATTGATTCTAACGAAGTGGAATTCGTTTAGAATTTCAGGAAAACTTCGGATCTGAACGAAGTCGAAGTTTGGGGTACTTCGGGTGAACGAAGTGTGCTTTTGATTGATAAAATGGCTGCGAGCACATGGCGTTACATGAGGCAAAGCACTCTGGGAGGAAGAAGGACATAGCCTGCATGACATGTGCAGAGATGAAGCCAATCAGAGACCGGCGGGATTCTGTGACGTCACCGCACTATATAAGTCCGGGCGCAAACGCTGGGAGCTCACACTCCTTCACTGTACTGATCAGGGAAGGTGCTGCTGCGGCTGATTGTGACAGCTCTTACTGAAGAACTGATTTTTATACAGCGATTTTTGTGGGGTGTCTCAGCTTGTCTCAGAGACTGCATATACATTTTAATGCTATCTGCTCAAAGCACATTGAATATCCAAGGGGGATCTAAGCCAGTTCCTGTTGTATTCATTTAAAGAAACAGCTTTTTTTACAATAACAAATACCACTTCATTTTGGCTGCTAAATTTTTTGCAAAATTTAACCCAGGGGTTATATTAAGCGTTGTTTTTCTGCTGTGGTGACTCCAAGAAACCGTCTTTTTCACCGCCAAAAAATTTTTTTTTCCTGTGCCTAATTCACAAGCGAAGGTTAATTAAAATTTTTTCTCTTTTTGGTGTGTAGCGTAAAAAAACAACGCCATTGTAACACGCTACAAAGCTCTTTAGTTTGTGGTTGCTCAATTGTTTGGCGCAATTTTACATCCAGGGGTTAATTAGGTTGTTTTTCTGCTGTGGTGACAAAAATAAACCTCTTTTTCACCGCCAAAAATTACAATTTTTCCTGTAGCATAATTCACATGCAAAAGGTTAATTACAATTTTTTCTCTTGTTGTGTAGCGTAGAAAAACACCCCATTGTAACACGCTACAATGCTAGTAGTTGTGGCTGCTCAATTCTTTTGCGCAATTTTACATCCAGGGGCTAATTAAGCATTGTTTTTCTGCTGTGGTGACAAAAAAAACCGTCTTTTTCATCGCCAAAAATTACAATTTTCCTGTAGATATTTCACAAGCGAAGGTTTAATTACAATATTTTTTTTTCTTGTGGTAGCTTTAGAAAAACGCAATTGTAACACGCTACAATGCTAGTAGTTTGTGGCTGCCTCAATTCTTTTGCGCAATTTACATCCGGGGGTTTAATTAAAAGCGTAGTTTTTTCTGCTGTGTTGACTCCAAAAAACCCGACTTTTTCCCCGCCAAAAAATTACAATTTTCCTTTTGCATAATTCACAAGCGAAGGTTAATTACAATTTTTTCTCTTGTTGGGTAGTGTAGAAAACACGCCCATTGTAAAAACGCTACAAAGCTAGTAGTTTGTGACTGCTCAATTCTTTTTCGCAATTTACATCCCGGGGTTTTAATTTAGCGTTGTTTTTCTGCTGTGGTGACAAAAATAAACCGTCTTTTTCACCGCCAAAAATTAAAATTTTCCTGTAGCAAAATTTCACAAGCGACGGTTTAATTAAAATTTTTTTCTTGTTGTGTAGCGTAGAAAACACACCATTGTAACACGCTACATGCTAGTAGTTTGTGGCTGTTCAATTTTTTGCGCAATTTTAATCCAGGGGTTAAACTAAGCGTTGTTTTTTTTGCTGTGGTGACAAAATAAACCGTCTTTTTCACCGCCAAAATTAAAAATTTTCCTGTAGCATATTTAACAAGGAAGGTTAATTACAATATTTTCTTTTTTGGGTGTAGGCGTAGAAAACACGCAATTGTAACACGCTACAAAGCTAGTAGTTTGTGGCTGTTTCAATTGTTTGGCGCAATTTACATCCAGGGGTTAATTAAGCATTGTTTTTCTGCTGTGGTGAAAAAATAAAACCGTCTTTTTCACCGCCAAAAATTACAATTTTCCTGTAGCATAATTCACAAGCAAAGGTTATTACAATTTTTTCTCTTGTGTAGCGTAAAAAAACACGCCATTGTAGCATGTTACAAAGCTCGTAGTTTGTGGTTGCTCAATTTTTGGCGCAATTTACACCCGGGGTTTAAATTTAAAGCGTTGTTTTTCTTGTTTGGTAACAAAAATAAACCGACTTTTTCACCGCCAAAAAATACAAATTTCCTGTAGCCTAATTCACAAGCGAAGGTTAATTACAATTTTTTCATCTTGTTGTGTAGCTTACAAAACACGCCATTGTAACACGCTACAAAGCTCGTAGTTTGTGGTTGCTCAATTTGTTTGCGCAATTTACATCCAGGGGTTAATTAAGCATTGTTTTTCTGCTGTGGTGACAAAAATAAACCGTCTTTTTCACCGCTAAAAAACAATAAAATTTTCCTGTAGCAAATTTCACAAGCGATGGTTAATACAATTTTTTCTCTTGTTGTATAGCGTAGAAAACACACCATTGTAACATGCTACAAAGCTCGTAGTTTGGGGGTTGCTCAATTGTTTGGCGCAATTTACATCCAGGGGTTATTAAGCGTTGTTTTTTGCTGTGTGACAAAAATAAACCATCTTTTTCACCGCAAAAAATTAAAATTTTTTCCTGTAGATAATTCACAAGCGAAGTTAATTACAATTTTTTCTCTTGTTGTGTAGCGTAGAAAACACGCCATTGTAACATGTTACAAAGCTCGTAGTTTGTGGTTGCTCAATTGTTTGGCGCAATTTACATCCAGGGGTTAATTAAGCGTTGTTTTTCTGCTGTGGTAACAAAAATAAACCGACTTTTTCACCGCCAAAAAATACAAATTTCCTGTAGCCTAATTCACAAGCGAAGGTTAATTACAATTTTTTCATCTTGTTGTGTAGCTTACAAAACACGCCATTGTAACACGCTACAAAGCTCGTAGTTTGTGGTTGTCAATTGTTTGGCACAATTTACATCAGGGGTTAATTTAAGCGTTGTTTGCGTTGTACTCAGTAAAGAACTTTGTTTTTCACTGCCACAGAAGAAATTCTGTAGCATAATTTTATATCCGAAGGTTAATTAAAGCCTGTTTTGTGCTTTTATATTCATTTAAAAAATTTCACAGGTTTTTAAACGGCACATACAAGTCAATTTTTCCTTCCCATTTGTGGAGCGCAATTTATATTCCAAGGGTTACCAAGCTTGTTACTGGGTTCATTTGGAGTCAAATAAAAGGGTGTGTATTTATCATATACAGATATCTTCTCAAAACAGTGTTTGTACATTTTAGAAAAAAACGTATGTCAGACAGAGAGATGGCAGGCTCTTCACCTGCGAGTGGCAGAGGCACAAACATTCCGGGCCCAGGTTGCAGCATAGCAAGGGGACGTCGCAGCAGGGGTCACTCGGTGAGGCACAACTGCCGCTTTTCATCTAGCGGCCGTGTGTTGTTCAGCAACCCAATGGTTCTTGATTGGTTGACTAGGTCATCCACTTCCTCCCAGATGACATCTGACAACCCCAGCCAAGAGTCGGTGGGAACGTCAGACACAAACCTTAGTTGGCATGGCCCGGGAGCGGGTCAGCGGCCCTCACCTGTCCTCAACCCGCCTGTCCCATCCGGTTCCCTCAGCCAGAGATTCTATTGTGGTCTGGGCTCAGCGCCACTATATAGCGAGGATGAACAATTTCAGGAGGGAGGTCAGCAGCTACTTGGCAGCGAAGAAATGGGGCCAATATCCCCTGCTTCTTGCAGTAGGCGGCAAAGTATAGATGTGGAGAGTGGCATGGGAGGTCATGTTGTGACGGGTCAGTCTCTGTATACCAAGACCAGGAAATGAGGACAACAGTGAGAATGAAACACAAATAGATGATGATGTAGCCGACCGCACTTGGGAGCCGGGTGAGGCAAGGGCTTCATCATCGTCAGGAGAAGAGGGCGACAGCTTGCGCGTCAGGCAGCGGCGCAGCCAGCAAGTGGGTAGTGTGGTCGTGAGTCAGCAGGGTAGCAGCAGTGTGAGGTCGGGAGCCAAGCGGCCACGGGGTAAAAAACCCGCTTCACTCAGTGCGGAGCGTTGGGGGTAAAATCCGATACTCGGCAGTGTGGCAGTTCTTTGCTAAAACACCGGAGGAGCCGAATATGGGTATATGTAGAATCTGTTGGCAGAAAGTGAAGCGTGGCCAGGGAGCTATAACGTTGGCACACGGCCTGCGTCAACACATGCAGCGTCACCATCCGGTGGCTGGGGAGGAAACGTGGCTCAGATGTGGTGGTCCATCTGCCGCCGCAGCAACAGCAGCAGCTAGCGCCCTGTGGCACGCATGCCATTGCAGCCAGTCATGGCTCCACCACTTCTGCAGAAGGGAGCTGCTTTTCTCTTTGACATCATCTCCGGTCCAGATGCTCCTGCTCTCGCTACTCATGGCACCAGCAGCCGCTCAGCGAGGCGCTCGCCAAGAGACAACAGTATGCGTCCAACCATCCTAAGGTTGCAGCAGTGACCGTGCTCCTGTCCAAGTTGTTGGTACTGCAGTCCCTCCCTTTCCAAATGGTGGACTCTGCACCGTTCAGAGAACTAATTGCTTGTGCCGAGCCGAGATGGAGAGTTTCAAGCCGGAATTTCTTTTCCAAAAAGGCAGTACCAGCACTTCATAAATATGTAGAACAGAAGGTGGGCCAGTCCTGGAGCTTATCGGTTTGTTCCAAGGAGCACGGCAGCGCAACTATGGTCAGGGCCAGTGCATGTCCTTTACGGCCCACTGGGTGAATATGCTTTCTTCCCAGGCACACCAACAACTTGGACAGGAGACGGCGGCTTTCTCCTCCACGTTGTCAAACTGCGGCTCCTGCGCCAATGTGCGCCTCCTCCTCCTCCACCACCACCACTATCTCAGCCTCCACAAGTACTGCTCCATCATACCACATGAGTAGGGCACAGCGGTGTCACGCAGTTCTACACCTGGCTTGCCTCGGCGTACAAAGTCACACAGGGGAGGAACTGCTCCAGCGTCATGCAGCAGAAATCGATGTTGTGGCTTTCTCCGTGCCAACTGCAAATTGGAACCATGGTGACGGACAATGGGAGGAAATGGTGTCGCGCTGCACCGAGGGAGGGATGGTCCATGGCCCTGCATTGCGCATTGTGTTCAATTCTTGTTGTGAAAAGGTTCCTGAAGTCTTCCACGATTTCAGAAGATTCTGAAAATTGCATGAAACTGTGCATTGCACTTCATCCACATTCCGTACACAAAGCCAGGACAACCCTCCTCGAGTTGCAGCGGGCGCAGAACGGCTTCCCCCAACACACTCTGATATGCGATGTTTCCACCCGTTGGAATTCCTGCTGCCACATGTTGGACCGATGGGTATGAACCGAGAAAGGCCGATTAAATGCATTTTTTGATGATCCAGGCGGACAGAGTAATCCCTTAGTTAACTTTGTTGTCAGCTAGTGGCCAGCTCATGGTGGACCCCTGCCGTTTGTTGGAGGCCATTTCAGGAGGGCCACGTTATTTGTTCCAGTCGCCAGGGACTACGCGGACTGAATACGTCATTCCACTGCTTCATGTCCAGGAACAGATCGCTGAAAAAAAAATCTGTTCTGGCACGAGGACTAGGGACATGGCGGACTACATCTCACGCAGGCAACATGGTCCGGTGGGGACTGAATTGGTGGAAGGAGGAGGAGGACATTGGAGCAGAAGCATTGTCTGGTGAAATGAGTGGATTTTATACAGGTGGACAAGAGAGGAGGAGCAGGAGCAGCATGGAGGAGGTGGATGGAGATGAGGGAAAGATGAGGCAGATGACCGCAAAGCACCATGGCAGTATACAGTGGAGATGGACCGGCAGAGAGCCCACGCCGTCACTTGTCGCAGATGGCCCGCAGGCCATGCTTAAATTTTTGCCTTGGATTAGGACAGCCGAATGGTCAGCATACGCAGAGGGATGACTTCTGGCTTCCACCCATATTGGACCCTCGATACCGGTCCCAAAATGGGAGCCTTTTTTTCCCAGCTATTGAGAGGGAGGACAAACTCAAATATTAGGAAATTCCTCCGTAGTCAGTTGGCCGCTGCCTTATGTGCGGGCATCGTCCCTCCTCTGACCGGTCTGACCGGGGAGGTTCTTCAGAGTCTCACGTTTCATACTGCGACGGCTGCGGGGAAAGGTGGGGGGTCGGACGCCAGTACAGCATCCATCAGCAGCACCTAGTTGGAGTCACTGATTTAGCAGCTTCCTTCACCCGCCTAGTGAGGAGGGCATCGCCAGCAGCAGCTAGCAGCAGGGAACCTGGTAGCAGACCATGAACCAACAGGTGGTGGCCTAATTGACAGCACTCTGCCACCCCCAGTTAGAAGATCCCGCTGGGCTACTGGGCAGACAAACTGGATGGTGTGGCCGTAACTTGACGAGTTTGCTAGTGGTGAAGCTGTCCTGCCCGGCCAGTAGTGTGGCAACAGAGCGGGCTGTTAGTTCGGCTGGGGGCTATCGTTACCCCAAGGGAAACCCACCTTGTCCCACGGGAAGGGTGGAAACGGTGACCTTTGTTCAAGATGAATCAGGCGTGGATTCGGCCAGGATTTCCAACACCAATGACTTAGGCCGTCAGGGACTACATCAGCCATTGACGCTCTCACCAAACTGTGAGAAATGAGTCTGGGTTTAAAAATACCTGCCTCAGAATTATTCTGATGCCGCCAACCGCCTTGATGCCATACCTCTGCTGAAAGTTTCTCATCTTGCCAGCAACCATCTTTACCAGGGGACTGGTATTGCCTCCCACCTCCACAAAGTCATGTTCATTTGTGCCACTGTTCTCTGACATATCGCTGCTGTTGTTGCTGGGTTACAATGACATCCTCACTGTGTCAGTGTGCACTGTCTTCGGACCTCATGCTGCTGCATGCTGCTGTGACTACACACTGTGTCATTGTGTACACTGTCTGATCCTCATGCTGCTGCGTGGTGATGCCGTACCAACACACTGGTGTCAATTGTCCTCTTGTTGCCTACTCGGTTTTGCCACCTCCAGATTGTCATTGTGCCACTGTCTGGTCTCATGCTGCTGCTGTGGCTGCTGCCGTGAACTACACACTTTGTCATTGTGCCACTGTTCAGACCTCATTTTTTGTGCTGTGCGGCTGCTGCCGTGTGACCCTAACACACTGGTCACTTGTGGGCACTGTCTGACCTCTGTGCTGCTGTGGTGCTGTCCGGTGACCTACACACTCTGTCATTGTGCCACTGTGTGACCTATGCTGCTGCTGTGGCCTTTGCTGCCGGTGACCTACCACACTGTAATTTTGCCACGGTCTCTGACCTCATGCTGATGCATGGAGGTTTGTGGCTGCAGTGCGTGACCTACACACTGTGTCATTGTGCCACTGTCTGACCTCATGCTTGCCTGCTTGGGCTGCTGCGTGACCTAAACACTGTGTCATTGTCCCAATTCTCTGGCCTACTCCTGTTTTTGCCCCTCCAGCAATGTCCATTGTGCCACTGTCTGGACCTCATTGCTGCTGCTTGATGGCTTGCTGCCGTGACCTACACACTGTCATTGTGCCACTGTCTGACCTCATGCTGCTGCTGTGGCTGCTGCCGTGACTACACCACTTGTCCATTGTGCCACTGTCTGACCTCATGCTGCTGCTTTCTAGGCTGCCTGCCGTGGACTCCCTCTGTGTCATTGTCACCAATGTTCTGGCCTACCTCCTGTTTTTTGCCAACCTCCAGAATGTCATTGTGACAACTGCTCTGAACACTCATGCTGCTGTTGTTGCTGTTCGCATGAATCCAACCTGTGTCCATGTGAAACTGTCTGAAACCTCCTGCTGCTGCTGTCGTTGATACACACATGTGTCATTATGTGGCCACTGTCTGACCTCATGCTTGCTGCTGTGGCTGCGGCCCCAAATAAGGTTGACCTAGAAACTGTGTCATTGTGCCACTGTCTGACCTCATGCTAGCTGCTGTGGCTGATGCGTGACCTACACACTATGTCATTGTCACCCACTGTCTGACCTCATGTGCCTGTGTGGCTGCTGTCGTGACCTACACACTGTGTCATTGTCCCAATCTCGGCCTACTCTGTTTTTGCACCTCCAGAATGTATTGTGCACTGTCTGCACCTCATGCTGTGGCTGTGGCCTGCATTGCCGTGACCTACACACTGTCATGTGCACTGTTCTGACCTCATGCTGCTTGCTGTGCTGCTGCCGTGGACCCTACCCCACTGTGTCATAGTGCCACTGTCTGACCTCATGCTGCTGCTGTGGCTGCTTCGTGACCTACACACTCTGTCATTGTTGCCACTGTATGACCTTATGCTTGCTTCTGTGGCTTCGCTGCCGTGACCTACAACATCTTCTGTCATTGTGCCAATGTGTCAGACCTCTGCTGCAGCTGTGGCTGCTGTCGTGACCTACACACTGTGTCTATTGTCCATTGTCTGGCCTAACTCCTGTTTTTGCACCTCCAGGAATTGTCATCTGTGCCACTGTAAAACGGTAGCTGACCCTTCTGTGCTTGATGTTGCTCGGTTGCCATCGGACATCCACACTGTGTCATTGTGAAACTGTCTGACCTCATGATGCTGCTGAAGTGACATACACACTGTGTCATTTTGCCACTGTTGGTCTTCATGCTGCTTGCCTGTTGGCTGCTGCCGGTGACCTAGACCCTTGTGTCATTGTGCCACGTCTGACCTCAAGCGTGCTGGTGGATGATGACGTGTCCTACCACACTTTGTCATTGTACACTCTGTGGCCTACTCCTGTTTTGCCACCTCCTCAGAATGTCATTGTGACACTGTCTGACCTACATGCTGCTGCTGTGGCTGCTGCCGACGTGACCGTCTCACTTGTGTCATTGTGCCACTGTTGGACCTCATGCGGCAGCTGTGCTGCTGCGTGACCTACACACTGGGTAATTGTGCCACTGTCTGACTCATGCTGTGCTGTGACTGCTGCGTGACCTACACACAGTATCTTGCCCACTCTTTGGCCTACTCCAGTTTTTACACCTACTCAGAATGTCATTGTGACATGCCTGACCTCATGGCTGCTTGGTGTGGGCTGCTGTCCGCGACCTACAACTGTTCATTGTGCCATGTCTGACTCACTGCTGCTGCTGTGGCTGCTCCTGCCGTGACATACACACGTGTGGTTCATTGTGCCACACTGTCTGACCCTCATGCTGCTGATGTGGATGCATGCCGTGACCTACACACTGTAGTCAGTGTCCAATCTTGGCCTACTCCTGTTTTTGCCACCTCCTTAAAGTGTCATAGTGCCGCTGTCTGACCTCATGCTGCTGCTGCTCGTGGACTCCACACATGTGTCATTGTGCACTCTTTGTGGCCTACTTCTTTTTTTTCACCTTAGAAGGTCCTTGTGCCACCTGTCTGACCACATGTGCTGTTGTGGCTGCCGACGTATCCCTCCCACACTCTGTCAACTCGATGTTGCCACCTGAGCCCTCAGTCTTGTTTTTTCCAGCTATCGCTCGCTGTATTACCAGGCTACATTCCCCCTTCAGTTTTTTGGTCAGTTTTGCCCTCTTAAGTGCCCAAGGATTTTTAGAGTGAAGCGATTCAAAGAGCAGGCGCGTTAATTGCGATTATACTAAAACACAACATTGTATGAAGACCATAACCAAGTCCTCTCTGCATCCTTTAGCATGGCACAACGTTCTAAGCACCCTGCAGGTTCTGTGACAGCTGGGAAAAATAGCTGTTTTTAACGTGATTTCGTGTCCCGAAGTAATTCGGAACGAAGTTTTTTTTTTGTCGCAGGTAATTCGGCGAGCGGGATCCGAACCAGAAATTTCGGGAAATTCGGGGGGCCACCACCATCTCTACATAATAACATTAAGAATACTGTTATTGCTGTCCATGCATCTGTTTGCCACAAAGAGCTCAGTTGTACGCATATTGTGTTATACATATTTGATAGTAAATTATGCTTGTAGTCAGTGGTGCGAAGGCTGCCATATTAATTCATACAACATTTAAATACTCTTATTGCAGTCCGTGCGTCTGGTTGGCGCAAATAGCTCAGTTGTACTCATATTGTGTTATACATATTTGATAGTAAATTACGCCTGTTGTCAGTAGTGCGAAGGCTGCCATATTAATCCATATAACATTTAAATACTCTTATTGCAGTCCGTGCATCTGTTTGGTGCATAGAGCTCAGTTGTACGCATATTGTGTAGTGATGAGCGATTACATCGACTATCGTCATCGGGTCGATAGTCGATATCGTCAATTATCAAGACGATTTCCGATAGTCGAAAATTTAATTATCGCCAATGACCTTAAAGTGTATGGGAGAGGAACAACACCTTCATTCTTACACCCAAACAGGGCTGGAGAAGCTGAAATTAACATCCACAACAGCAAACTGGATACATGCTACATCTTAGGCAACACACTTAGATTATAAAAGTCACAGAAAAAAGTCACAGGCCCATTCACTGTCCTGTCTTGTACCCCAGCATGACCCTTAAACCTGCATGACCCCCCAAATTAAAAAGTGACAGAAAAGGAGTCTTTTCAACCAACCATTTTTTGTTGAAGTGGACATTGACTATACATGTCCTGTACTGCAGCATGACCCTCAAACCTGTATGACCCACAGATTTAAAAAGTGCCTGAAAAAGGAGTCTTTGAACCACAATTTTAGTTGAACTGGACATTGACTATACCTGTCCTGGGTAACCTACATCTGTTCAAGTCTTCCTGACCTCCCTTGTACAATTCAGAAGAATATTTGTATAAGCTATTTTGTACATGCCAGTTTTTTAGTAGTTTACTTCTAGAAAACACATTTTTAAAATAGGATGGAATCCCACCACGTCTTTTTTTTGTACTAAATGGGTTGTCTCACTACAGGGATTGCTAGCTATGTTAAAGATCTTGCAAAAACAAGCCATTTTGCAATATGTGTCTATTAACAGTGGCCTACATATTCCTGTTTCTGACAGCACCATCACCCTTGAGCCACTCTTGACAATTGTGGAAAACAATGTCTGTTTAGAAACAACATTTTTTTTGAATACGACTGTAGTATACTGCATTTCACAGCAAAATGTCCCCAAAAATTTCAAAACATGACCCTTGAGCCACTCTTGACAATTGTGAAGAACAAAAGTCTGTTTAGAAACCAAAAATTTATTTAAAATTGGACCTGTAGTATTGCTGCATTTCAAAGCAGCATGACCCAAAAAAATTATAAAAAAATGACTTCTCAGCCACTGTTAAAAATTGTGAGTGAGAAATGCCACTTAAAAAGCCACTTTTCTGTTCCAAAGAACCATGATTTTAGCTGAATCTCACAGCAACATGACCCAAAAAAAATTAAAATATACTTCTCACCACTACTAAAAATTGTGAGGGAGAAATACCACTTAGAACCACATTTCTTTCCAAAGGACCATAATTATAGCTGTATCTCACAGAACATGACCCCAAAACCACATTACATTGGAAAGCCGGTTTCGTTGTCTGTAATGGGCTCTCCAGCTGTCTGAAGGTCCGCTCCAGATATGACACTGGCTGCTGGGCAGGACAACACCTCTATGGCGTGGCGAGCGAGCTCGGGCCATTCATCCATTTTGGATACCCAGAAGTCAATTGGGTCCGGAACACATCCAAAAACATTGGTTGGACCAGATAGTCGTGCCCTGTCTTAAGCTTGTCTCTGTGTTTTGATGTTCCCCTGCATTACATGCGTTTGGTGAGGTGGTAAAAAAAGTTGCCAGAGGTCACCCATTGGGCTTCTCCAAATTGCCTGCGCTGCCGCTACGGTGCTTGGCACTCTACTGCTGAACGTCGTGACGTTCTCCACCGGAAATTTTTGAGAAGGGGAAACAGTTAAACAATGTCTCCAGTTGATCAATCGCAAGGTCCCATTTCCTGCATTTTACTCTCTATTTGGGGGGGGGAAGGAAAATTTGGAGTTTTGTTTTGTCCCGGGGGATCAAGGAGGGGGCCCCCCCCCAGTAACTGTTGTTCTTTTTGAGGGCCTTAATGCGAGGTTCTTTTGGGAGGAAAGGGAGCTCCAAGCATCATGTGAGGATGGAGCCTTGACTTCCCAAACCCTCTGGGTCGGGGGACTACAAATGATTTCCTCATCTTCCTCCCCCCAAATTGGGCCCAACCCCTCTTTTCAAAGCAGGGGTGGTAATGTCGGTGCCAGGATTCCCCCTCCCCCCTCCACTTCCCCCGGGCCAGCTTAACAGCCCCCTGACTTGCTCGATGATGCACCCTGAGGCTGGGGTGCCACCTTGCACAGCCCGGGTCCGTAAATGGGGGGAGGACCCCTGCGGGGAACCAGCCATGTCCCGCCTGTTTGACATGCTGCCCTGGCAAACAGCAACTGGGCAACGTCCGCGTGCTAAAGTGCGGGGGCCCCTCGGGAAGTAGAATGTCGAGAGTTGGCAATTCAAATGGAACCCCCAACGCCACAAATCAGAACCAAGGGATAACGAAAAAACCCGAGGTCAAAACAAAAACGGGGGGCGGGTACAAAATCAGGAGAAAACCGGGTCAGGTTAGGATGAGAAAAAACAAAATCTAAAGAACAAGTAGGGGCAAGGTACCAGGAATATCACAGGGGCTGCACTCAGCCTTCGGGGGTTTAAATGGGATTCCTGGATACCGCCCCTGTACTGATTGGGGCGGCCCCCGGGGCCCCATTGCTGGTGCAACAGGCCTCCTTTCGGAGTGGCTGGGGTCTGTCCCACAGAGCTGTCAGCAACAAGGTTTTGATGGGGTCCAAAACACTGCGCGCTGTAGATCCCTGCGCCTGGCAAGCCCAGCCCTGACCCCTGGACCCCCAAACACTGCCTAATGAAGACCCATAAAATTTAGGAAATGTCGGGGCCCTTGTGGTCGATGGAGAGAAAGGCTCCGGGGCCCCATTGTTCTTCTCCTCCTCCTCCTGGTGGGGGCCCGATGTTTCAGAGTGTCCAACGATCTTCCCGAACTAGATCACACAATGGCAAGGTGAAAAGGGAATGTCCCCCATGACCCTTTTTTTGGCTTTTTTCAAAACTGGAAGGATGGGGGCAGAGCCTTTAAAAATGGTCCACTCCTGTGGCTCAAAACCCCAGATCCGCAGCGCTGGCAGGCCATGTTTACTTCGTACTGCGAATGGCATTGCGCTGCTGCCACAAACGTGGGCATGTGGAGGTGGGGGAATTCCGGGGTTGCTACGTAAAATGAGCGGTTGACAGGGAGGCCGAGCTGAGCTGCAACGCAGCCAGGCGGGACGAAGCAGGGTGCGAACGGGGGGAAGTGAAATCAGACCTGGCCTTCCCCAGAGACAGTCGACCCGGGGACGCTTTTGAAAAAAATTTTTTGGACGACAAGGTTCATGACATGTGCCAGGCAAGGGTGTGCTCCGCCTACCCATCTTTTAAGGGGGGGCCAATTTCGACCGTTTTTTCGACACCACCTTGCTGGCACAAGGTTCTTGTCACCCAGCCAGCCTCGGGCCTTGCAGAGAAAATCCACGCTCCTGACCCCGTGTGTGGTGGTCTCCCAAAACAGATTAAATTTCAAAACGGCCCCGGTTTTTCTGGGGACTGATGCCCAAGAGGGCCTTGGGGGAAAGAACCCCCAACCCCCCCTGCGGTTTTTTAAAAGAAAGCACTGAGCTGAAGCCCCCGTCCACCACCAGAGACATCCACCCAGTTCACCCATGACTGTCACAGAAATAATCGGCCCTTGGCCGTGCAACTAGTCCCCTGTGTCCGATGGTCAGATGGACGTTTTTCCGGACACCAGATGCAGACAACGCGCTTGAAATTTTAGATGACACGAGTGGCTGCAGGGCAGGGACAGCTTTTTCTGGTAAAAAATGCCTGCTCGTAATTTGAGTGTATTGGGGGCACAAGGGCCCATGACGTGGTTGGAACCCTCTGTGTCCACCAGATGGAAAGGCAACATTTCAAAGCTCAAAACCTGGGCAAACCTACATTCAGGCTTTTGTCTTTGGATGGTTTTGGTAAAGTCGTGTTCTTTCTTCTGTTCCGATCCTGGAAACAGAAGGCTGTCAGCTAGACTGGCCGCTGTATCGCTTGCAGTCGTCAAACTGGTGGAAAGGAGAATGGGTAGGATGTCTCATGGTGGAGCCTGCAGTGGTACTCGGCGCGGGCGACCGTTGATGGCTGAGCGGAGGGCTAACCCTGATCAATGACACCGTGAGAGCACGTGATGGGGGGGGGCAGCTGAGAACGCTTGGTGGTAAGCAAGGAGTGCGAAGACAAGGTGGACAGTGTTGGAAGCCAGCATCTTGTGGCCTTTTTTGGCCAAGTGTTTGCCGTCCATTTCAACTCATGCATTCGCTGCATGTGACTAAACATTTGGTGGTGGTTGAAACACCTAACACTCTCCCTTTTGAGGCGGGACCTGTACTGACACTACCCTTGGTCCTTCCTCCTCGTCCATGTGATGAGCACTCCAGCAAAGCAAATTCTGCTGAAATGATCACGTTGGATCACAATGATCGTCTGTCATCAGCATCATCAACACAGTTGACATGGCTTATCCTGATATGTCTGCTTCCAGGAGCTACTCTGCGGCTACAAGTGCAGAGGCACTGCAAGGCTTGCTGACCGCCCGGGATTTTTGCCGATTTGACCGGCTTCCTTCTCCTCCTCTGATGCATCAGTAACTGGGCGTCAAGAGCAGAACAAAATCATCCTCTTTGGCCTCTTGATCCTTTTAAACATGTTCTTCGGAACCCCAACCGCAATTTTGTCATCAAAGATGGTTCTTCAGAAATGGATTATCCACATCGTAGGTACAAGAGATTACATTGGGCTCCTCGCTTCAATGTTGGACTTAGGTCTGATGCAGACGATGGCGGAGATGCCGCCCAATGTGTGTGGCCGTATACTGTTAGGACGATGTAGTGTGAAGACTGTGGGGGGCTGTATTTCAGGGTTGCATTAACCACATGAAGTAACAATTAGCGATTG
The DNA here is from genome assembly GCA_025379985.1 of Phyllomedusa bahiana. NCBI lineage: Eukaryota > Metazoa > Chordata > Amphibia > Anura > Hylidae > Phyllomedusa > Phyllomedusa bahiana. Next base: position 218,378 of record JAODAL010001626.1, read on the forward strand.
CTGTTTCGTACAGAGATTTCACTATTTCCCTGACCCCCGCTGACAGCCCTGACAGTCCAGCCAACCGACGATCCGCTGGCTTGCGTGTTTGTTGCCACACTGGAAGGAACACCTTCTCTCATACCTCTACCTCCTACACCCCTCTTTGCTCGCTTTAACCACCTGAATTTCGCCCCTGTTCAGAAAGATAAAAATTTAAGAAGGTATGGAAGATTTTAGACAGTCTCTTATTAAAAAGACACGGCAAATCACAGTTATCATAAATCCCTCTAATTTCCTACACCAACTAGGAATATAGAAACTGAAATGTTTCTAGCGAAACCTGTGAAATGCGGTCTGGGTGGAAAACCGTAAACAAAATAACAGTGTTCTTCCTTCAGTCCCCAGATTTACAACATGCCCAGTAGACTATGGAATTGAAAGTTTCAAACAAACTATCAACAAGTGCGCTATCTGCCGCCAACACTGAGATATCACCAGCGCAATAAAACTATTCAAGAAGTTAACACGATGAGACAATGCGTTTTTTTCAGCAATAACAAACGAGAACATTTTTGCTAGAAAATGTTATCTAACAGAATTGTTTACAACGTGGCTATTGAAAAAAACTAGGCCGACCACAGTGCAATACAGCTAACTTGAAGTTATACGGATAAAAAATGTGGTTTTTTGCACCAATGAAATACACCAACAGTAACTACACACAACATTTCTGTATTCAGAAATTAAAGTACAAGTGCTCTTTTGAACAAAACTGGGACGCACCAAGAGTAAAAAAAAAACACCTATTTGAAATGTATAACGGAATAATAAAAGGTGGTTTATTAAAAAAATGCCACCTATGAAATACACACTCGGTGACACTAGAAAGTTTCTGTATCCCCAATTTTTAAGCACAAAGTGGCGGTCTTTGAAACAAAAACTGCCTGCGCCAAAGTGAAAAAACAAGTAATTAAAATTTGTACGACAATACTAGGTGGTTTTTGCACCTTGATATAAACACCTTTCCACAATTTCTGTATGGAAAATTTAATACAAGATGGGTCTTTCAAAAAAAATGGCCTGCGAAAAAGGGAAAAAAAAAAACTAAAAAAATTGGTACGGATAATAAACGGGGGTTTTTTTGCAACATTAAATAACCGCGTGACTAGAAAAGCTCTTTCCAAAAGTAGTACAAAGTGGGTCATTAAACAAAACTGGCCTTTCGCCAAATGAAAAAAAGTAAAAATTGTGTCTGAAAATAATAGGGGGTTTTTTTGCACCTAGAAATAAAACCCCAATTTTAGCAAATTTCTGTATGGTTAAAAGTACAAGATGGGTCTTTCAACAAAAATGGCCTGCCCCAAAGTAAACAAAACGAAAAAAATTTGTGTAGGGATAATAAAAGGTTTTTGACCTTAAATAATGCGGTGACTAAAAAAATTCTGTATCCTATTGAAATACAAAGTGGGTTTTTAAACAAAACTGAGCTGCGCCAAAGTGAAAAAACGAAATTAATTGGTAGATAATAAAGGGGGTTTTGCACATGAAAACAAACCCAATTACTAGAAATTTCTGTATGGTAAATAAGTACAGAGGGGTTTTCAAAAAAAATGGCCTGCCCAAAGTGAACAAAACCAAAATTAAATTTGTAGGAAAAAAACGGTTTTTGCCCCATAATACCCTCGGTGACTGAAAAATTCTTATCCTATTGTAAGTAAAAAGGGGTTTTGAAAAAAAAACGAGCTCGCCAAAGTGAAAAAACACGAATTTAAAATTGGTATAAAATTAATGGGTTTTTTTTGCCCCTATAAATCCAATACAGTTCTAGAAAAATTTCTATATGGTAATATCTACAAGATGGGTTTTTTAAAACAAAAAGGGCCCTGCCCCAAAAGTGAACAAAATTTTAAAAATTGTGTATGGAAAAAAAAACGTGGTTTTTGCCCCTTTAAAAATAACTGGGGTGATGAAAAGTTCTGTATCCTTTTGAAAGTCAAAGGGGGTTTAAACAAACTGAGTTTGCACCAAAGTAAAAAAAAAACCAAATTAAACGTGAAAAATAAAGGGGAGTTTTGCCCCTATCAAATACACCTGCAGTTACTAGAAAAGATCTGTATCCTAATATAAGTACAGGCTGCACAAAATACAAGGCAATATTTCACCAAAAACTGGCCAAAAACTGTTAATAAAAAGCCATTATGGATCACGCGATAATTTAGGTGAAAATCTGCGCATAATCTATTAATATCGCGCCATTTTCTGCGCTTCCTGTCATTTTGGCAGCCAGCAAATCAGCTTAGAGAATAGAGCAGGGTGAGCTGGGTGTGCGACGTCATGACTGGGATGTGTATGGCTGTGATTGGCTGGAAAAATCACATGACCTCATTTTACATAGAACAGCCCTTCCTGTTCAGCATCAGTGTGTGTCTGTGTCTCATAAGAGCAGGACGAGTGCTACGTCTCTCTCAATACAGCTCAGCGACACAGTTCTCTTTGTTCACACAGACAACTATGCTTTTAGCTGTGAACATTAGAACATAGGTAGATTAGAGAATTTCATTTTTCAGCGTCGCCAATCTGTTCTTCAGTGGATCCTGCATCCAGCAATCTTACCTCCTCGTCCTCCCAGTCACGGCCACAAATGTCGTCATCATTATCGCCAGCATCCGTCCAACATGAAGCGAAGGCAGCCCAAATGTCAACTCTTGTACCCTCGACTGTGGATAATCCATTTTCTGGAGACCTCTTTGATGACAAAATGTGGTTGGGGTCAGAAGGCATTTCAAAATATTAAGAGGCCAAAGAGGATGATTTTGTCTGCTCTGATGCTCAATCGCTGATGCCATCAGAGGAGGAGAAGGAAGCCGGTTAATCGGCAAATATCCCAGGCGGTCGGCAACGCCTTGCAGTACCTGTCGCTTGTAGCCCGCAGCTCAAGGATGTAGAATGTCAGGACGAGGTAGTCACCTGTGATGATGATGATGATGACGACATTGCGGATCCAACGTGGTCTTTTCAGCAGAATTTGCTTGCGAGCGCTTTATCACTGGCCAAGGAGGAAGATGATGGAGTAATGTCAGTACGGGTCCCGCCTCAAAACGGGAGAGGGCGGTCGCACAAGTCTGCTGAGATTTTTCCGCCAGCCATGATCAACAGAAACAACGCTCCTTGTTTATCGCCGTCGAAAAGGTACAGGACCTCTCAAGCCTGGGCCTTTTTCGATCAAGCCCCTGATTCACCCAGAAATGTCATATGCCACCTTTGCCGTAAACGCATCAGTAGAGGGAAGAATCTTAGGTGTTTAACCACCACCAACATGTCTAGTCACATGCAGCGAATGCATGAATTGAAATGGAGGCAACACTTGGCGAAAAAAGGTCACACCTATCCCGGGCTTCCAACCACTGTCACACCCTCTGTCTACGCCTCCTCCGCCACTTCCAAGACCAAGCGTTCCTCAGCTGCCAATGTCTCTCAGCATCATGATCAAGGATCAGCCTTCGCTTCAGCCTTCACCGTCGCCCGAGGACCACCAGAGACCCATCCTACCCCTTCTCCTTCAACCCGTTTGACCTGCACTGCGTACAGTGGCCAGTCTAGCAGCCAGCCTTCTGTCTACCAGGTTTGGGAGCAGAGGAAACACTTTAACCCAAGCCATCCCAAAGCCAAAAGCCTGAATGTCGGCAGTGCCAGGCTTTTGGCCCTGGAAATGTTGCCTTTCCGTCTGGTGGGCACAGATGGGTTCCGCCACATCATGGCCCTTGCCTGCCCCCAATACCAGATGCCGAGCAGACATTTCTTTTCCAGAAAAGCCATCCCTGTCCTGGCCAACCACGTGTCATCTAAAATCTCAAGCGCGTTATCTGCATCTGCGTCCGGCAAAGTCCATCTCACCACCGATACATGGACTAGTAAGCACGGCCAAGGCCGCTTTATCTCTGTGACAGCTCACTGGGTGAGCTGGGTGGATTTCTCTGGTGGTGACGGTGGCTCTCAGGCTCGGCGCACGCTCTTCAATACCACAGGGATGTTGCAGGGTTCTTTCCCCCAAGGCCAACTGGTAGCATCATATGCCCAGAGAAACCAGGCCGTGTTGAAATTAATCGGTCTTGGAGACCATCAACACACAGGTCAGGAGCTGTGAACGGCTCTTCGCAACGAGACCGAGTGCTGGCTGCGATAACGGTCAAAATCTCCTGGCCACCCTTAAGATCGGTAGGCTGGAGCACATCCCTTGCCTGGCACCCATCATGAACCTCGTCGTCCAGTAATTTCTAAAGTGCTACCCGGGTCTGGACTGCCTGCTGAGGAAGTCTTGAGGTCTGAGCTCACACTTCCGCCGTTCGCACCCTGCTTCGTCCCGCCTGGCTGCGTTACAGCATCAGCTCGACCTCCCCATGAACTGTCTCATTGTTGACGTGGCAACACACTGGAATTCCACCCTCCACATGCTCCAGCGATTGTGGCAGCAGAGCAATGCCATTAGGCAGTACGAAGTGACACATGGCCTGACAAGCAACGGTGCGGACCTCGGGGTGTTGAGCCACCGAGAGTGGAGACAGGTGAAAGAGCTCTGCACCATCCTTGCTAGTTTTGAAGAAGCCACCAAAATGGTCAGTGTTGACAATGCTCTTGTCTCCATGAGCATTTTGGGGGTCTTTGTTTTGGAACAACGTTTGAATCAAAAAG